>CANXYI010109996.1:0-11743 GCA_948208565.1 Hura crepitans
AATCACTTTTTGGTCAGTCAATATTCGGTTGACCAAAATCCCTATCTGCTAGTAAGTTACTCTTCGATGCCCTAAACACCATTGTGTCATGCTCGAGGGTTATTATTCATCAAACGATGGTTTTTCGGGTGTTACAAGGAAACTCAAGAAAATCCATGGAACTCACCTTAGATTGCTTGCTGGAATTGCCTTTAACCTTACTCCTTTTAGTGATTTTTAATTAACTCTTGAGGACTCCTTTTTCACTAATTCTTTTTCCTTTAAGTCTTTAACATATAAAGATGAATTTAGTTGTAGTTAGTTTTCCAAAATAGGCTGAAAGAGATTATAGAAATGGAGTTTTTCCTCCAAGATGGTGTCGATTCCAATAGAAGAAGAAATGAAAATTTTCTTCTTTTGTGAGTGGATTTTAACACTTAGCATGGGCTGTTTGACACATGTAAGGGCCTTAGGCTAGTTAGCTTAGGCACGGGTGGGTCCCATAACCTCCTAAAGCATCTCAAAATGGCTCAATTTGGGTAGAAATTTGGAAAAATTTTCAAAAATCATAAGGACCTAAAAAATTAAACCATTTATTTTGAACTTCCTAATTTAATCCTATTTACATGCTCGTAAATTTTTGCAGCCAAATTCCATCGATAGGGCAGTTTTTTGACTGCCTCGATTTACTTGTCAACCTAAAAAATTATGAGAATTTGCAAACAACCTCAAAATTCAAAATTTCTTTCACCAATGGACTCAGTAAAATTTTTAAGCTTTAGGGTATGATATTTTTGGGTTCGTCTGGGCACATCCTAGGTCATTCCCGGCCCGACTTAGTTTAACCCCACAAATCACTAGTTTACACCCTGAAATGAATTATTAGTTCTGCTAAATTATTAAATTTTACCTTTTTCATCAATTTAAAGCCCTTCAAAATTTCATGACTAGTGCCACTGCCTTAGTTCTCGTGTAAGTGACCTAACACCTTGGGCACACTTCTTGAACCTAGTGGCACTGTCTATAGGGCCTTGATACATCGGCGTTACAAATTGTCTCTCTCTCAGAGTCTATAACATAACCCTAAGGTATTGTTCATATTCCTCCCTAGTCTTAAAGTATACCAAAATATCATCAATGAATAGTACCATAAACTATCTAGGTAAGGTTAAAATACTATGTTCATTAAGTTTATGAAGGCTGATAGGGCATTTGTGAGACCAAAAGGCATCACGAAGAACTCATAATGCCCATATCTGGTTCTAAAAGTAGTCTTAGGAATATTAGCTTCCTTGACTCTCAGCTGATGGTACCCAGATCTCAGGTCAATCTTGGAAAATACACCCGTAGCTCTCAACTAATTAAAGAGTTCATCTATTCTAGGCAAATGATATTTTTTTTTCACTATTACCTTGTTTAGCTATCTATAATCAATACACAGCCAAAGTGAGCTATCTTTCTTCTTTACAAACAACATAGGTGCTCCCAAAGGTGAAACATTAGGTTTGATGAAACCCTTGACTAATAGTTCCTGCAATTACACCTTTAATTCTTTCAGCTTAGAAGGTGCCATTTGGTAAGGAGCAATAGAAGTAGGAGTTGCACTAGGATACACCTTAATTTAAAAATTAAGATCTCACTATAGAGGCAAACTTAGCAACTTATCAAGAAACACTTTAGGAAACTTTAACACTATTGGAATTTGCTTAAGTATTGGGGTGGAAGCATCAGTGTCAATGAATGAGTTTCCTTGCTATAATAGCTGAGATGAGGTTATTCACATAATTTCTCTCACCTATAATTGTCACTGCCTATCCCTCTACAGTCTGAAGGGTCAGCTTCTTGTGTTTACAATCAAGTATGGCTTGATGATTTGATAACCAATCAATTCACAAAATCACATCAAACTCATGAAAAGGTAATTCAATCAAATCCGCAGGAAACATACATTTTTGGATCACTAAAAGACACTGTTTATACACTTTATTCACATTCACACTCTGTCCTATAGGATTACTAACTTGTATATCTATATTCACATGCTCAGATTTCAGTCCTCTATCATGTGCCAATGTGGTGCATAGATATGAACATGTGGATCTTAGGTCTAATAAAGCCAATATTGGAACATCAAATAAATAAAAAGTACCAGTTATAACATCTAGTGCTACTACCTATTCTCTAGCTCTAACAACATACTATCTAGTTAAGGCACGAATTTTTGATCTGGTCTCCTGACGAGGACTAGGTTAATCTCCTCTACTTTACCTCTGACCCTTATTCTGAGGTACAATTATGGATGCTTGAGTGTGAACACCCTTAAGCTATCTTTAAGGACACTCTCTCTAATAGTGGTCCCTGGCACTATAAGTAAAGTACTCTCCTCTTCTACCCTACCTACACTACCCCCAATGCCTCTTGTTACAAGTATTATAGGTCGAGGGACCATTCTTGTTACCTGATGGACTAGAAGTACTAATAGCTCTAGGAGGTAATCGAGGTCTAACTATTGAAGCTTACCCATATATCTAGGATAGTGCCTATCTCGATGCTTGGTGTATTGACTGGGCTCGAGATAGTGCTTCTCTCTTTCTCTTATTATCACTTAGGGCTGCACTAGATTGCCCCATAGTAAACTATCTCTTTCTTTAGAAGAAATCTCTTTTTTCTTACACCATCTCCTCTATGTCATAGGCAGATGCCAATAATACAACAAAGTTGGTTACTGCAGAGATTATGTATTTTTACAGAGGATAAGAGTGGTTAGTGGAGTCGCCACCTAGCCTCTACACCAGGACCTCTAATCTTCTACACTAGAAAGATTCGAAATTTTAGATCTTATTTATGCCCTAATAATATGTTGTCCATTTATATTTTAATTTTTATCAATCCCTTATCATTCAAGCATACATTATATTTAAAGCATTTATGTCACCTTTTCATGTAAAGAAAGTAAAACAATATTTAAAGAATGCAATAAAGTAAATTGTACATCCATAAAGTGGGCCATTAATTGATTGTTATTTGACCTGACAATTACCCGTAATTCCATAGGAATTGGCAGTAATTGCCCAACTCCCATCTCTAAGAGATTGGCCTTTTATTAAAATACATTTTTCATATGACTTTTGATTAAAGAAAACTTAAAACCATTTTGTTTAGGAAAACACCAATTAATTATGTATAAAACCATTTTAATGTGAAAATTGGGTTTTTACGTGTAAAATAAGTTATTTACTAGCTATTACAACCCCAAAAAGAAGCAAAGAAGTACAAATAGTACAAAGCCAAAAGAATAAACTACGGTCCTAAAACTGGCCCGCTTTAGCATCGTTAGGTCCGTGCGAACATAGAGGTAATGGTACTTATTCGTGCGGACCTTCACTAAGGAAAAATTAGGTCCGTCTCATACTTCCACTCCAGCGCGATATCCAACCAACAACTCAAAAAACATTAGAGTCAAATAAGTTAGATCTTGAACCATTAATGCATGAATGAACATCAAAATCATAAACACATTCAATATAGATACACCATAGATTAAAAATCACGGCAGTAAGGTATAGCAAGGGATTATGATACAAATTATCATTCATAGGTCCGTGCGGACATATGACCTTTATGATAAGAGGTTCATGTAGACTACCAAACCTAATTAACATGCATATAATAAGGCTGTGCGAACTAACATAATTACTTACCTTTAAAGTTACTAGGTTTATGCGGACATAATTTCGTATAAGGTCAGATTTATACAATGAAATTAACTTCTCATTGCATGCCTAATGCTAGGTACAGACATCAAATTCACAATTTACATGTCTAATATGATTAGCTTACTCATCATCAATGAGAATGGGGATAACAAGGTATCACCTTATAAATTGATCATCTTAAAGATCATTGGCTCATAGAAGATACAGAAAACTCATTCATAGACCTCAGATATTACCTATGTAAAAGAATCTCCTTGAGCACTAGCATAAAATATTTTTGATGCATGTGAGAATGGTTAAATTCTTCCTTGTTACAAACCTTACCAAGCTTCAATGCCTCCTGCTGCTGGAATCATGGAAATTATGGTTTTTTAGTGTGTCTTTTTTGAACCACTTTTCCTCCTAGAAGAGAAGTATTTATATCTCTTTTCTAGGTTTTTCTACCCCTTTTCGTTAGGAGGAAGTCCTAATCCCTTTTAGATTTTAACCCCTAGACTAAATAGGTAATGTTTAAATCCAGAGTCTGTTTCCATCAGCAAGTCTATGCAGATTTATTCTTGATGGTCCGTGCGGACTAAGGCTTCTAAAGTAATGGTCTGTGGTCTTTATAGGCCGGGTCCTAACCTGTTTCTATAGTTAGTTAGTGCGGACTAAGTATTTGAGGATGTTACTCCATGGTCTTCCAAGGCCGAGTCCTAACTTACTTCTGTAGTTAGTTTATGCGAACCAAATATTTAAGGATGTTAGTCTGTGTAGACCTAGGTCTCAAAGGCTTTTTGTGTTATGCTTAAGAGCCATCTCTAGTTATCATCATTAGTCAGGGTGAGGTGTCTACAGTTGCCCCCACTTTGGTGTCTACTATGTAATGCATGAACTAGAATAGCGCACATCAAAGTACCAAATTTAAAAATACTTACCTATGGGTATACTTACTTGATGCAGAGCTTTATCTTTACAAAAGCTTGCTAAACTTGAGTTGTATCTTCCTCTCGAAAAGGATTGATATTGTAAAGAAAACTACATCGAAAAGCGGGTGCCTGCTTATCTTGGGTGAAGTGAAAATTTAACTAGGTCCAAACATGTTTTTGCTTTAATGTCTTTAGATTGCCATCTCATGCCATCATGATACAGTTTATACACTCTGAACTAAGTAATTTGATCACACCTAAGGTTGTTTGATCGATGAGGTTTGATCGAATGGATAGGTATTTTGGATTGTCTTGTTAAACTGAACCCTAAAACATTATGGATTGGCTTGTTAGGCTGAACCCTAAAATTTAGATTGGACACAGAGTCGAATTCGGTGGATTGGCTTATTAGGATGAACCCTATAACATAAATTAGACGTGGAGTCGAATTTGGTGGATTGGCTTATTAGGCTGAACCCTATAACATAAACTAGATGCGGAGTTGAATTTGATGGATTGGCTTATTAGGCTAAACCCTATAACATAAATTGGATGTGGAGTTGAATTTGGTGGATTGGCTTATTAGGCTGAACCCTATAACATAAATTAGATGTGGAGTCGAATTTGGTGGATTGGCTTATTAAGCTGAACCCTATAACATAAATTGGACGCAGAGTCAAATTTGGTGGATTGGCTTATTAGGCTGAACCCTATAACATAAATTAGACCCGGAGTTGAATTTGGTGGATTGGCTTATTAGGCTGAACCCTATAACATAAATTGGACACAGAGTTGAATTTGGTGGATTAGCTTATTAGTCTGAACCATATAACATAAATTAGACATAGAGTTGAATTTGGTGGATTGGCTTATTAGGCTGAACCCTATAACATATATTGGACATGGAGTCAAATTTGGTGGATTGGCTTTGGTGTTAATCCAAGCTTAATGAACTGACCTTTAACATTGTTCTGTAGAGGAAATTAGACCTGGTTACTCTAAATTAATCCTGTAAAAAAGAAATAGAATGCCAATTTAGAGGGAAGAAGAATAAACTCAACCTTTTTGGATTTCCAGTTTTAAGTCTATACAGACATCCGCACATTAGTCCGTGTGGACTTATATTTAACTTTTGTAGACTATCTTAAGTAGGTCCGTGCGAACTTGATATGTTATTATATGTCCGTGTGGACTTAGCTATTTGAGGTCCATGCGAACTTATCATGTCAATGATATAACTGCTACTTTTTCTTCTCAATTTCTCATTTCTTCCATTTCAGTCTTTCCATATTCTTTATTTTCTCTCAATAAGATGCTCTTACCATAGCCTCTTATGTAGCAAGTGCTTCGGGCTCCTCTTCCTCCAACGGTGAGGATGCACCTATTGTGATCCTCCTTCCGTAAGGAAAAGGATCTATGCCCTCTCCTCTTTCACTGGAGGACATTTTTATGCCCGCTCTAGTGGGTTTCATCCTGTCTGTAGCAATGAACCACTCAAAGAATGCAGCACCTATTAATGGCATTGCCTTTGGTGATTTGACCCCACTTTTGGCGGATCTAGCCCATCACGCGTGCTCTAAAGTGTACCCATAGTGAGTCTTCTCTCTTTTTGTGTTTTCTATCATGTTTTCTCAATCATTTTGGCATTTTTATTCTCTGTAGAATTTTAGGTGTGATAGGTTCATGCAGACTTAGAGGGCTAGGGCTTGATAGGTCCGTGCAGACCTCCTAAATTTTCCTTTTTTTCAGAACTGTTCCCATGGTAGCATATATGATTTTGTATGTGACATTCGTGTAGACTTGTAATTGACTATCTTTAACTTTGATTAAAGTCTGTGCGGACTTGATTTATGACTGAATCTTAGTTCGTGTAGACTTTATCCTTTGACTGCCTTTTGGCTCCATTGTTAGTCCATAAGGACTTGTTTTTGAGTGGGTTTTGGTTTTTACAGACTTGATTTTTTGATTGGATCTTGGTCCGTGCTGATTTTATCCTTCGACTACTTTTGACTCCATGCTGACTTTGTGAGCCAGGTCTTGATTCTTAATTATTTTGCCTTTTGTAGACACGTCTCAAATGTGGGGGCACCCTTTCTGGTCCATAACATTAGTATTTCGTAATGCCTTTGATGGTAAAGAATAAGGTGTGCACTACAAGCTTTCAGACTTTCATTAATCACCTTATAGGTGGGGATTTCCATCGTGACCTCTAGGCTTTGCGAGTTTTGCTGGATAGGTGGATAGACACCACACATACCTTCCACATGTCCTTTGGTGAGCTAACTATCATGCCATTTAACTAGGCGTTCATCACCTGGGCACCATGTATTGGTTGTGCCACTACTTTCGATGCTTGCTATCAGCATCCTTCCCTAAGACTACAAAAAGTGAAAGAATTATTGGGATTTATGCCCCAAAATTGAGCTAGTAGCATTCGTTGTGCTGACCTTCAAGAGAGGTGGGGTGAAGAGTCTCCTTCAAGCGAGATAGAGGTGGATTAGTATGTGCCTTGCTTCATCTGGTACCTGTTGGGCACTACTTTGTTTACCAATGCCAATGGCACTATGAGCTAGAGCTTCCTCCTAGTGTTGAAGGAGGTGAACAAGATAGGGAGTTGGAACTGGTGCAATTCCTCCCTAGGGTGGATGTTTTGAAGTCTTGACATGGCTATACGAACTTGAAAGAGTCATCATTTTGTTCAGGGCTTTGTGTCTGGTGTCTTGGTAAGCTAATTCTCTCTTCTTTCCTTATTCTTTTTCCTTTAAGACTTTTTATTACTAACTTGCTTTTTTTTTTTTGGTTCTTAGGTTTAGGCTTATGAGCTTCATTTGTTAGCACACCCTTGCAAGCTTGATGTGCCGTGACGCTATCTAATGATGGACAGGTGGGTCTGGCCTATCTCGGGTCTATAGAATACGGCATCCTTGATGCAGCATGGCCAGTATCTCACCTCACGCACCTAGACAGATGTAAGCAATTCTTGCACAGAAAAATATTTCTTTCAGTAGATATTTATGTGTTACTAATACTTACCTATGTAAGTTGACTTGGCTTGGTGGGTCTTTCCTATTGATGAGTTGCCTCTCCTTCTTTACTCCATTCAGGGCTTGTCCTTTTGCTGCCTGCTGCTGACTACTCCTGAGACATATTATTAGTTTCTGGGGGAATGAGTAGTCAGTTGGCACTTGGGTCTTGACGTGCGTCTCATCCCTCTAGACCCTCCTGAGTCTATACTATTCGAAAGGTACATTGATAACTTGGAATTCATGCAAGTGATGACCGTTGGGATCCCTGGAGCCACTCTGATAGAGAACAGTGATGAAGGCTATGCTCCTTAGGCTGTGTATCGCCTGCTTCCTTAGGTTCCTTACACTTTTAGGCCTTTTCCTCCTCAGGTAAAATTCTTGTGTTTTACCATCCTTTTCATGGTGTCTTCTTTACTTTGTATATTCTTATGCTGTAGCCTACTGCTATTTCTAGGGGTGGTCTATCTTCATCAAGAAAGTGACCCAGGACCTCATTTGACTCACCAAGTTCTCAGTTCTCTCCTCCTCCAGTCCATGTTCCGAGGTCATCAGCTAGTCCAGCTTCTTTTCCTGACGAGGTGGTAGGGACACTAGTGGATGTACTCGAGTTGAGCTATATGCATTATGGCATCGACGGGGAACTCTCTTCAGCTAAACATTGCATTAAAGAAAGCTGCCCTGTGACCTTTGAGCTTGAGGATACAATGTTGGTAAGATTTTAGGTTCTGTTATTGGGACTTTCCCTCTACATATGCCTAACATCTTATCTTTCTTGATTAGGTAAAAAAGGCCCCAGTGGAAAAGATTGCATGGTCATAGAGGCTTTTAGGAGGGCAATGATTGATGAGACTCGGGTCCTAGCGGTAAGTGTATTCCTATTGTGTATGTCATCTATGTACTTTGCATGCTAATGTACATGTATGTTATACATGCTTATGTCTATTGTGTTATATGTATGACATGTCACGTCTCACCTGTGTATGTATATGTGTTATGACCTATGCTATATGCATTGTGTTATGCTATGTTGCATGTAAGTTATGTGTGCTGTGTTACACATGTTATGTGACATTGATCCTTCACCCTTTTACAGAACGAGTTGTCCAGGCATGTGTCGGCTTTATGTAAAGCTTGAAAGAAGATCAAGGCCTACAAGGTGGCTGAGAGGCTAGTGATTTCTTCTGAGAATGAAGATACAGAGGAAGAGGATGACGGCTAGGCTTAAGGATGACCTTTTCTTTTTTCTTTTTATGATTGTATAGGCATGATCGTGGGGCCCCTTTTTTGTGTGAAGATAGGATTTTCAATTTCCTATCTTAGTAGTGTAAAACATGACATAATTTATGTTTCCCTTTTCTAAACACCTCTTAATTTCATGATTTTGTTCTTTCTCTACATGCTTTATTTCTTTTAAATGAACATAAGGCTATTTGTCTATTTTATGCCTGAAAGGGGGTGCCTTGGTCCGTGCGGACTTAGAAGGGTTCTTCTAGTTCAGATGGACCTTAAAGGGATTAGTTCGTGTGGACATTAGATGATTGGCCATGGACTTGGTGTGAGGGCATTTTGAGCATTTGCTTACTTAGTCCATATGGACCTTGACATCGTATATAGGTCCGCGTGGACCTTCTCACGTGTTTTTAGATTCTTATTCCTAACTGGAAAAATAGTGGAATGCTTATAAATACCTTTCTCCTATTGATCATCTTATTCATTCATCATGTCGTCTTTTTGTCTAAAATTGCTTAAGGTTTTAGAATCGAAAGCTTTTTGGGTTTCTCCTATTCTCACCCCCTTTTGGCTCTTAAATTTTTGAGCAAGGTTCAAATTGACCCCGAGTTCTTAAAAGTTGCTGCACAACACTAGAATCCTATTTTGCACATCTTCAGCTTTGGCCAACAAGAAGTATGCCTTACCTTAGAGGAGTTTGCAGCTATCATGGAATACAAAATTGCTCCTACCACCCCTCTAGCCTTACCTTCCTTCGATGATTGCTATCCTTTGGATATTGTCCTAGCTCTGGGCTTTTCTCTCATTTTGTGTCGTAGGCTTATACTAGGGGTAGGTGCAATTTCTTTGCTGGCAATTTTGGATCATGTTCATCGAATCTCTATAAACTCAGTGGAATGGGCAAAATGTGTCTTGTTATGCCTATTTAGAAGCTATTTGGGTGTTACTTCCCAAAATGATCACTGTGACTTCAAGATTCTTCACATTCTCATTGTGACATGCTCTAGTCATAACCCTTTTGGCATCTTCTTAGCTGATACTATTCGTGGTTTAGATGCACTGTCAAGGAAGGATAAGGACTTCATGATAGGGAGCCCACTTCTTTTGTAGGTAATATTATTAGCTTTGTTATGACCTTAACTTTTGCCTAGTATACCCGTGACAGTTTTTATACTAGCGAGTCTGCCTAATTTTTACTTAGGTGGCCCTTTGCAGATTTTCCAATCTAATGGCTCCTTTTTTTTTAGATTTGGCTGCAAGAGAAATTAGAGCTAATTGTTGCACTGCCTGAAAGGCTCTAGGCAAAGTATGGCTCTCGTCACCATTGTCAAAGAAAGATTGCCGTGAAGTGTGACTCCCTTGATCAGTGGCTCTCGTGGCTTGACACAGTCATCTTAGTACGCTAGAGATGTCTTTAGTGGAAGATTAGCCACTTTACCCTATCTTGTCACATGGGTTGTGTGCCTTTGATTGGATTGAGGCATGCTACTTTTTACAGCCCTTCAGGCATCTTCAAACGGTTTGGTTTAGTATAGAGGATACCTACTGAGCCTCTTGGGTTTTGCAATAATCTTCTAACTCGTCACTTTTTATGCTCCTTTCCTAACTTGTGGGAGAAATGCGCCATCCTGAGAGATGTGCCTGATTACAAAATTAACACTATTAATATAGATGATTCTTATAACAAATGGATTTTGAGCAATGCTAAAGACAATATATCATTATCACTCAAAAGGAGAGCTATAAACAATGCTTCTAGTTCTGAAAAGAGACAATGTGTATAGAATCTGTTTACTTGTATGATCCTTTCTTGAATGGTAATTTACATGCCAGTGATCAAAACTAAAGCATTCTTGCTATTAATTGCATTCAAAATTAAGCTAATTAATCTTGGTGAATGTATTACTTTCCACTAATAGCACTGTAGTTACCAACCAGCCTTGAAATGTTTTCTTGATTGTCTATTTTCTCTCTGATCCCCTGACTTTTGCATGAAGTGCCCTAAAGGGTTTTCACCTCATTAGGGTGTCCTAACTTTTGCCTAAGTTGCCCTATTCGGGTTTTTAGCTTAATGGACTCTTTTTATTTATTTATTTATTTTTAATTTTTTTAGCAGAAGTACTTCTTTAACCTATCTGCATTGATTGGCTCTGAAAATTCATTACCCTCCAAATTTGAGATCTTGATGCCCCTATGCTTGAGTACTTTCTTGACTATGTAAGGACCTTCCTAATTAGGTTTGAACTTTCTCCTAGGGTCAGACAGTAATGGCCTAACTTGGTTAAGTACTAAATCACCTTTTTTTTTTTATGGATTTAGGCTTTACCTTCTTATCATAGGCTCTTACAATTCCTTTCTAGTATAGATGCATGTGATAGAGTGCCTTAAGCCACTTTTCATCTATTAGTGCTAGTTGATTGTATATGCTTTTGACCCATTCTGCTTCGGGTATGTTTGCCTTTAGTACTACCCTTAAAGAGGGTATTTCTACCTCATTTGGTAGCACTGCTTTTATGCCATACACTAGCGAATAAGCCATGGCTTGGGTGGATGTCCTAACTGTCGTTCTATACCCCCATAATGAGAATGGTAGCATGTCTACCTAGTCTTTATAGGTGACAATCATCTTCTGCAAGATTTTCTTGACATTTTTATTAGCAGCTTCAACCGCTCTATTAGCTTATAGTCTGTACGGTGAAGACTTATGATGTTGAATTCTATACTTTTAAAAGAGTTGCCTGGTCTCTCCTTGAAACTGTACTCTGTTGTCTAAAAGAATTTGCTACGGCAAGCCATACCTATAAATAATGTTTCTTCCAATAAATTTCCCCATCTGTCTTGCCCCTAATTTATTGAAAGACTTAGCCTCTGCCCACTTCATGAA
>CANXYI010110049.1:0-10548 GCA_948208565.1 Hura crepitans
TGAAATTCTAACTCTTCCTAGCTTTATTCAATTTATCTTAAAAAATAGGGCTTGCTTGCTTTAAGCATTAACCCCATCCTTTTGAGGAAAAAATGCTAACAATAGCCCTTCACTCATGTAGCTATGGATCCAACCCAAATATTATTCAAATTTAGCTCCTAATTAATCCAATATTCCTATCCTTCTTTCATGGTTTCAACCTCATGTTAATCTAGAATCATCTAAACTATCATCATGTGCACTATTTTGGATTTAACTTAATAATAATCCAGTAGCTTTATTACACTTTTACCATGGATTTAGCTTTATGTCAATCCATAACTTTCTTTTTCAATTCAAATCCATGTGAATTCAATATCTCTATCATATCTCTAGGGATTCAACTTCAAGTCAATCCAACATTTCTATTGCATGACAAATTTAGCTCTATGATAATTCACAATCATTATACATTTCCTTTTAGATTCAACTACATTTAAATCCAACCATATTAATACATCATCTGTAACTCATCAAATTTATTTTCATACTAGTTTGACAAACTCCTAAGTCAATCTAACACTCAGCTTGTCAAGCAACACAAGTTCATTTAGGCTTTTTATTTTTGTAAACTAATGATCTCTTATGATTAGTTGTCAGGTGATTTTATGTGGTCCCTATATGGATTATAGGAGTAGGTTGATATTTTAAGTGGTTTTGTTAGCATTTGACTATTCATTAAAATGACATAATAATTTTAGAATTGACATTCTAATCATACTAACTTATCTTAATATATGATAAGGTCTATATAGACTTAATATTTTAATATATGTATGATCTGATGTCTATGCAGACTATTATTTGATGATAGTTTTTTGTTTAGTTTGTATACTATATTTTAATGTA
Source organism: Hura crepitans (assembly GCA_948208565.1). Classification (NCBI taxonomy): domain Eukaryota; kingdom Viridiplantae; phylum Streptophyta; class Magnoliopsida; order Malpighiales; family Euphorbiaceae; genus Hura; species Hura crepitans. Next base: position 889 of record CANXYI010110049.1, read on the forward strand.
TTATGCTTACAATGTTGACAAGTATATATGTTGTTATCATGTTGTATGACTATTTTATTCCTTAATATGCAAATTATTGATATTTTGGAATTAATGTGTGGTCCACACAGACTCCCTTTCATAAGGAACATAGTCTGTGCAGATGTATGTGTTCTATGCATATGTATTCTATATTGTGGTTTACCTAAACTCCCTTTCATGAGGAATGTGGTTAGCAAGGATATGTATTATATATGTATGCATGTTTTATCTATATGTTTGTATGGACTCCCCCTTATGAGTGTAGTTGTATGGACACATGCCCTGAATTCTAGTTCTTATGAATATCAACTTTTATCTTTATGTTTTCCTTTGCATGATTAGTATGACATTCTCTTATTCATAACCATTATTGGGGCATGTATCATGATAATTCATATTTGTATAAGGATTAATCACACATGTTGTTATCATATCATTTGGCACTATTATTTGGTCTTCGTGGACCATTACTTATGTTACTAACCCCTTTCCTTGAGTTGTGTAAGATTGACCCTTCTTATTAGATATGAGTTTTAGACGAACATATTAGCCATGACATGTTGTAGTCCACACAGACATATATCAAAGACATAATGAGTCCGTACGAGCTTGGTGATACAGAGATGGGACCAAGTAGCTTATTCTCTTATTTGTTTATTTTTTTGTAGTTATTATTTTCTTTGTTTATTTGGGGTTGTAATAGGTAGTTTAATAACTTGTTTTACATGCCAAAAGCCTAACCCCACATCAATGGGTTTTCTACCAAATTAATTGGTGTTTTGTTAATAAATTTTTTTTGATTTTTCCTTAATAAAAGGCACATGAAAAATGTATTTTAATAAAGGCTAACCTCCTAGAGATGGGAATTGGACAATTACTACTAATTCTTATAGAATTATAGGTAGTTTTCAACTCAAACCTTAACTAATAAATAACCCAATTTATGGATCTCCAATATACATTGATGCTTGTTATGTATTCTAAATATGGCAATTTATTCTCCCTAATTAAAAAGGTGACATGTATGTTTTAATTAAAATGCTTGCTTACATGATATAAGATTATGGGTAGTTATCAAGTCAAACCTCAACTAATAAATAACCTAATTTTTGGATGTCTAATATACACTAATGCTTTTTATACATTATGAATATGGCAATTTATTCTCTCTAATTGAAAAGGTGGCATGTATGTTTTTATTAAAATGCTTGCTTGCATAATACATAATTAATACATGTTAGAATATAAAGGAAGGTATATTATTAAGGCATAAATAAGATATGATTTTGAACCCTTTCTAGCAAAAGATCAGTTATCTTAGTGTAAAGTTAGGTGGTGATTCTAAACACTACCTACCTCGTCCCTAGTAAAACAACACAAATCTACACTGGTTATATGTATACATAATTATGCATACGTGGAAGCATGAAGGAGATATAGTGTAAATGAGTTATCCAGACTATTAGGATTCTATATCAAGAACCTAAATGGTGAAAGGTTCAAAGTTTGGATTGGTCAATACAAAAAGGAATAGAGGACGTTAAGGAATAGTTATAACCGTATGAAGTAAAAAAGGGTATTTTCTCTAATTTCAAGGATGAAATTACTTAAATAGGAAGGAATTGTAACAACTCAATGTCTCAAGTTTTAGAGAGTAATATTTTGAGCACATGCCAAGAACTAAAAACTTGAATGGCAAAAATTTAGCCTAATAATAGTACTATTAAAGGTAAGCATAGGGTTTACATATGAGGTTAATCGAGATCAATAAGTAGAGTGATTATAGAGAAAGGTTAAAGAGAATGGAATTAAGGGTGAAATTGGTAGAAAACATAAGAAAGAGGACTTTTGTGAATTTCCCTAAGAGAGCTAATTAAGACTTTTTATTTTGCATTCATATATCTCAATTTTGGATCAAAAAGACAAAAGGAGGAGAGACTGATGAGAGAAGGAGAGATCAAGGTAATTGTAGTAGCAAATTAGGGATTTAAAGGCTTAATTTAGATTTCAATTAATGAATAAAAGGGAAAAAGGAAGCAAATAAAGAAAAGAATTGAAGAACAATTCCCAGTTTGAAGATGGCAAGGAGAAACTAAAAGCTCCTCACATAAAGGGTAAAAATTTGACCTTTCATTGAATTCTTCATGCTTAACCAATATTTCTACTTAATAAATTCATAATAGAACATTACTTTATTAGAGATCTAATAATTATATACAATAGAAATAAGGAGGATTGAATAAAAGGGATAAGAAATATCTTGATTAAAAGAAGATATGGGAAGACAAATTGAAATTTTAATGCAGCCAAGGTAATGTTAGAAACTAAAACTCATTATTTGTTATAATTAAACTGAAGGGAATGACTTTAAGGAATTAAAGAGTTGATAATTAAACTTAGGAAATTTTGAGCTATTGTACTATCTGAGCTAAACCTAAATTTAGTGTTAGATGCAAGAAGACTAGAATGGAATTAAATTAAAATTTTAGAATTTTAGACAGAGAAAAACAACAAGATAAATAGGGGAGAAAAGGATGCCTAAATTTTTGTCAACGGTTGAGTTTAGTTCAATTTCTTAGATCTATGTGGTTTTTAGTTTACTGTTATTATGATTTTTTAGGATGTTGAAAATAGTTATTAGTATGGTGAATTGAGTTAGTAGTTGATCACATTTATTAATGTTCTAAGTTTTGAAATGTGATGGTTATAAGTGGCTAGTGGTGTGTAGATTTTATAAGGATAACAGATATGGTTTTAGGTTATTGCTTAATTTATATTAGATTTATGAATTTTTAAAGAGGAAGAGGGCAAATATGTAAAGTTCCTATAACGCCCGTATGCTAAGGCTCCATGAATAGTACCTTGAGACTCAAAAAGTGTGTTCAGAGTGCTAAGTCACCTTCAAGAAGCCTAAGGTGGGGTATACTAGCCATTAAACTTTAAGAGGCTAAAAAAGGGTGGAAATGACTTAAATTAAAAATTTAGCAAAACCAATAAATTATTTCGGGCCATAATTTAGTGGGACGTAGGCTCATATTAAGTCTGGTTAGGAATAACCCAGGATAAGCCTAGACAGACATAAAAATATTATACCCTAAAGGTTAAAAATTGTAACGAGGCTAATGGAGAAGGAATTTTAATTTTCCAAGGTCGTTTGAGATTATTCGATATTTCGATAAATTTGCGATTTTTTGAGAATTTTTGCTAGCATATCTCCCAATGGAATTTGGCCATGAAATTTTGCATGCCCTTAAATGAGGCTATTTAAGGATTTTTAAAATAAGTGTAACAATTTTTAGAGGTCTGAGTGAAATTTTAAAATTCCTCGAATTCTATTGAGAAATTGAGATTCCTAAAAATTTGGTTTGCCTACTTTCTGAAGGAATTTTGCTACAAACTCTTATAGGGATCTAATTATGCCTAATTTAGGATTTTAGGAATAAATGGCATAATTGTTTGACATTCGAGTGATTTTTAAAAATTCCCCAAATTTGCCAGCCCCTATTTATTGAAAAACTGAGTTTTAGGCTGTTCAGGTGCCACGGGTTGCAACCCAAGGCACCCAAACACTTCACTTATAGCTGTAGTAGGTGGTCACTCCCTTCAAAGGATATCTAGCCTACTATCACACCTCACACACCTTCTTTTTCTTTCTTTTTCCTTTATTTTGCTGGCCATATCTTTTTAGCTTTCTTCTTTTCCTTTCTTGGCTATTCTAGCCCTGTATTTCCTCTAATTAGCACTAAGAATTAGCATATCAAGTGATGAATTCACTCTTAAAGATGGTGGAGTACACAAGTTACCCAAAAACTCATAAGGAATTAAGAAATGAGTAATTGAGTTCATGGGTAACATGAGATTTAATTCTTAAAGTAAGTTAGTTTTCTTTAGTCTTTATTTTGGTTCTTAAAGGATTTCTCCCTCCTAAGCATGCCTTCTTAATTAATCAAATGTGTGATTTTCGTGATATTTCTTTCGATGGAAAATGTAAGGGACACCAAAGATATTTTAAACTTGAGGGCTAAAGGAAAAGGGATTTTAGGCTGACATGAGGTGTGGAGAAACCTAGCTTCTTAAAGTGGTATGTGAATTTAACAAATTACAGCATGCCTTAATTCTTTTCTTTGAGAGTTTTGGTAGCTTTGTAGTATGTAATTAATGGTTGCAATGAGTAGTAAAAATACTAATTGTTCATGTAAATTATGTATGTTAGTTATGTATGGTGATTTGATGATGTTTGCATAAAATCAAGAGGTAAGTGGTATGTGGACTTCATGAATAAGAGTGAATTAAGAGGAGAGGTGGCATGTATGCCATAAATTTACATGATTTTAGTGTATGTGTGATGCAAAGGATATGATCATGTTAAGCATTAGGCATGGCCATGAGGTATAAAAGGGTGCCTTGGCTAGAAAGGCAAGGATTAAGCCTTATGTGTAAAGCTTATGATGTTATATGATTAACATGTACGACTATAATAGGTTATGAGTGTGTATAGTGAGGAAAGATACAATTAAGACATTAAACTTAACTTAGCCATAAGGTAAAAGCCTAATTTATGATATGTATTTTATGCCTATGATGAAAATAGGATATTAATATGGGAGAGTATGTACAAGTGGTGAACTTAAAGAAATAATGCATAAGCATGTGTGTGACATGTATGGCCAGTACATATATAAGTGGTGCAATGGCATAAATGTATGGTATGGAGTACATGTATGTGTGCTTATGTTAAAATAATAAAATATGGCTAGTATGTGTGTTAACTTGTAGGGGAAGGCATGAACATGGGATACATATATGTGTATTCTTGTTAGAGTGATAATATGTGATATCTATGTGTGGCAACCTAATGAAAATGCATGTATATGGTTAGGAAATAAATATGGCCGAGAGGTGCCTTGGTTTGTAAGGCATGTGTGTGATGTGTGGGGCTTGGGATATTAGGTAGATAATGGCATGCTAGGAAGGGGATTATATGCATGTTTGATGGAATTAGCAAAAACAAGAGAGTTAATGTGAGGTTTGGTCATAGTCGTGGCATGTGTAAGCCTTAGCATGACTTGGTTGGCATAGCATGTAGTGTGTGATGTTTTTATGTATGATTAAATGTGACCAAAAGCATATTTGTGGTTGTTATCCACTTTTGACTGAGACTTATGCATGGAAAATAAGGTATAATCAGCATATTGTAGCATGGCAAGTGTGTGTGAAATGACATGGCTTGTTAAGCATGAAATAGTGAACATGACGTTATGATGAAATTGGTATACATGTGTGAGATACATGGCATGAAAATGGTTAAATAATAGTAAGAAAACCTATGTTAAATTGAGTTAGAATGTGGTTTAAAATTGCTTGAACTTAAATGATTAAGTTAGCCTAAATAGAATTAAAATGGCATAGAATTAAACCAAAAATTTGGGACCTTTTGTAAATTTGTTTTGAATGGAATTTGAGGCTACCATAAGGGCCACTTGAAAGTTATAAAGAGACTTGGCTTAGGGCTTATAATTATATGAGATGTTGATTGAGAATGGCATGGGAAAAATGCCCAGAACAAGGCAAGTATTGGGCCTACAAATGTGTATGTAAATAATAGAAATAACCTATAACTGTCCAATAAAAAGGACCATTTTGGGCTTAACTTGAATATGACTTACAAACTGCACATAATAGGGCCTTAAATAATGGAAATAATATGGACTTAATTATGCCTATAGAAATATTTTAAATTAGGCTAAGAAAATGTACTCGTAATTGTCTGGTAGGACCAAAAATGACTTATAATTGTCCAGGTCAAATTTTAACTGTTGAAATAAATTCATAGCTAATTGTTAAACATTGTTAAATATTATAAAATGATGATCAGTAAATAAATGAATGTAAAATAAAGTCAGTTGGCCCATTAGTTGACACCCACTAGATAGGTTGACTAGTCAACTTAGGGATTAGTGGCTGCTAAATTGTTTGATTATCAGACTAGGCTGGTACAGTGGCTGAGGGTCATAATTGAGACACTACAATATTCTATAAGGCAGTCACCTATTTTCCTATACTGGATATCAAACTATATCGGTGTAGTGGCAAAGGTCCTTAGTGGGGCCATTACACTAGTCTATTAGGCAGACAATAGAGGAGTTATTTGGAAAGATTAATGCCTTTGAAAGGTCTATAAACTGATCCCTATGAATAGTTACTCAACATTTTACCCCTTGGGAGGTTCTTATGAACTGATCCCTATAGGCTATAGGCCGGTGCAATGGTTGGGGTCTAAAATGTGGGTCACTATACACCTTTTAGTTCCCTCCTATTCTAGTGTTTGTAAGTGTAATTTACGTAGTGGGGCCTATTTAATAATTTAAATAATGCACTTAGGAATAATGGAATAATTGAACAAATTATGGAAATAAAGTTAATAAAATTTATCACAGTGGCATTTTTGTAAATTTGAAGAACTTATGACATAGTACTTGAATGGCATCAATCTTTTGGCACGTTAATCACACACTACACCTAAACAATTATTTTATCCTTACATGCTAATGTTGATTGGGGGACTAGTGGGTCCAAATAGAGGTTACCAGTTATTATGTGTAAAAGTGTTTTGATGAGGTGTTAGAAAATTTTTAGTATATCACTTAGGTAGCTGTTATGCCGCACCATTCTTCTAAGACTTGTAAAAGGTTTGTAGAGGCTTTGTTTGAGTCTGTTAAACCATGTATACATGTGATAAGGATTAGACTAGACATCTAGGCCATATCTGATTGAGTTTTGAAATAGCCCATAAGTGTTAAGGAGTTTTCTCCTGGAGTAATCTTAGGATGGGTGACTTATTAGGATGTCCTTCGCTTGTCAAGTTCTTCAAGGAATCTGGCAAGAGGTGTCACAATTTTAATTTTATGGCCTTAATTCATTCTTGATTCTTGGAAGTACTATTCATGGTTCAGTGGTCCCTATTTAAAAGATGATAAAATTATGGATATTATAGATCTAATTAGTTTCATCAAAAACCTAAGAACCATTCAAAAAGATAGATATTTTTTTTCAATTCTTTGTCACATAAAAATCCAAAGGTTAGAAAGCTCTAAAATGTCAAAACTCCAAAGCCTATAAAAACTAAAAGATTTACCTATAAAAACAAAAAGATTTACTTTAGACCTCAAACAATTGATCATTCTCTTTCTGACTATGGTTGCCCTCATTTAAAAAAAAAAGAATTTTCTAATTTTTGCTAGGTTGATGAAATAAGAGCATGAGTCTAACCAAAAGTTGGGGAAATTGGGAGAAAATATTTACCAAGGAAAAAAAACTTTGGACTAGCTAAAAATTAGGATATCATCACTACGATACTTAAAAATGTCAAAAGTATAACATTCAATGTATTGCAGAAGCATAAAGTTTCAAAACATTAAGGGCATAAAACTGGCATTTATAGTTGGCATTTATGGATCTAAAAAGCTCAATCAATCTCTCATGACAAGAGCATCAAAACATATCTAGCTGTGGCAAAGGATGGTAGACCTAATTAATTAGAGACAACACGATCAGGTCATAGGCCATAACTGAATGTGGATAAGCTAAATTTAAAAAAAATGAAAGAAGAAGCTCGTTAGGCTGAAAACTCACAAAGGGCATCTTAGGAAAAATTAGAACTTACCTTGTTAGATCGAAAACCCATAAGGGGCAGTCTAGGCAACAATTAAAGGTAGAAAAAAACATTTAGTTGGAAATTGTTCAGACCAGCTAGTAATAAGGGTACCATACTATGCAATCACATATAGTTGCATGCTCTATCACGTATTCATCATAATCTTCCATTATATAGCCACATGTGCTTAAGTGCTCTCTACAGTGAATTGACATTTTGCCCAAACCCTAGCCTCACCATCATTCACCTTAAATCAACCTACTTCTCAACACCTTCCCTAGCCTTTCCATCACTTTAACTTAAACTATTTCATTATAAGACATCTCATTTAGCCTACCACTTCACACCTTCAAACCTAAGTTTTTCTTATGATGAACCAAAAAGGAGAATGTACCTAATTGGTTTATAGATTTGCTCACCCATATCCATTCATACATTCATGCTCGAAAAAGATACATATTTACCTATATATACATTTGCCTTCATCCTAGGAAAAGACACATTTATCATTCATCATACATCTCTCTTCTCCATTTATCAAACATTAGAATGGATTCATTCATTCACTTATCTAGGGAAAAGTTATACAGCTATTTGTACATGCACTCATCATTCATTTAGATTCCTCATTCATTTGAAAGAGAATAAGTTAAAACACAAGTATCACTACATTCATTAGAAATGTATTTTGCAATCAAAAACATACCTCACCACATTCCTCAATTTAAAGGAGATTAGAAACTAATGTGCATATCATTCATTGATTCACTTTATCACCACATTCATTCACAGAGTCTAGCATAGTTATATAAAAATGATTAGATATAAAAATATTCATTAGGTTTACATGCTTTAGCTTATTCACCAACTTATTAATTCATCTAGCATTGGATATGGTGCATTTATAGAAAACTAGGGCAAACCATTATCACTGCATTCATTTAACTCATGCCCACATGTCTACCTTTACATAAAAAAATAACTCATTTGCAATACGACAACAACATATTAGTTCGCATAGGTAGCCAAACATATAGAAGGCCACACTTATCTATTCATGCATTGTACATACATCTCACTCTTAATTTTAGTTAGCATAAATACATTTAGTCACATACACTCATCCATATTCATACGTCTGCACATTTGCCAATTTTATTGCATATTAGCTACTCATCTAATGTGCATAAAGTACATATTAGTCTAGGCACACATTATTAGCCTACCTAAGCAACATTTAGAGCATAACATATATTCCATTCTTAAATACATACTTGCATGCATTTAGAAGAAACTCACACATATACATGATAGGTCACAAACTTCACAAGTGGTTAGCATACACCGCATTTATCTTCCATTCAACCCTTATTAACACACCTATCATCAAACACTATGGATAAACATGTACTTCACTCCATTTATCATCTCTTCACAAATCACAAACTTATATCTATACATTCTTTATATTCACCTAGTACGCATGCATACATTAGATAAAGTATTAACTTGTTTTAGTGTCAACAAGTCCATTTTCATGTACACATGTATACATATTAAAAAAAAAATCTTACGTACGTGCTCTTAACACTCTTTTTTAGGTATATCATAGTCATACACTTGCTCAGATCCTATTTTATAGTAACATGCACATCAACATATACACATAACACACATATATAAAAAAAATTCATATCTCATCCATATGAATGTAGTTTTTTAGCTCGAATACCATTCGCATTCAAACATGCACAAACTACACACACATGTTTGATACCATGCAGGTCACACAATTTGGTAAGCATAAATCAGGTCGCACTCCCTATCAAATCATCTTAAAGGCAAGCAACTCTTTAAATTGAAACCTCAACAAATTCCAAAATTGATACGTGTTAAACTGATAGTAACTCTTATTGCATTTTTTTATAGGATTTAGCACTATACCTAATCTAATCTTTATAGAATTTAGCCTCATAAGCCAATCT
>CANXYI010110053.1:0-13436 GCA_948208565.1 Hura crepitans
TCCGGGTACATTCCCGGGTCTCCAACTGTCCGAGTCTCAATATTTTTATCTCCGGAATTGATAGTTTATGACCTAAAAGTAATTATTGGTTCTGCTAAAAATTTTAATTCTTTCATTTTGACCCTTTTCAGGCCCGTCAAAATTTTATGAACAATATGCCAGTCATCGGTATCGAAATGATGACCCGCACCACGAGGAACATCAATCGGGTTTCTAATGCACTGTTCATAAGACATCAACCGGCAGACGTTACAATTTGCACTTGTTGAGGCCCCCGATGTACCATAGGTAAGCCCTCATAAGAAAGAGTAAATTGACCTTGTGTGTGGGAAGTAAAAAGGTTAAAAGGCTGCTGCATATGATTGTTGTTGCATGTATTAGCATGTATATGCATCTCATGTATCAACATGTATTTTTGCATCTCATTCATCACTTCTAGCTTTTTATCTTACAGCTATCATAGATCCTCAAGCCATTTAGGTATATGGGTTAGACAAAAGAATAACCCAATAGGAAAATATACCTACCACTTACAACCATACAGACATGGTAGGAGAAGGTAGTTCTTTAGCCTCGGACTTTGAAGCTAGGATCGACTAGAAGTTTGAAGAGTTTAAAATGAGAATGATGCCTATGACCTCAAGGTTAATCACTAGCGTTGATCCTACTTATAGTACACCACCTGTTGAAATGATAATAGCCATACCCACTGGAAAGACCACTGCTGCTTTTGAGGGAATTGGTGCCAAGAAATAAGCTAAAGGTTTAGGGGAGAAAGCCAAGTTCATAAATCCAGAGTTTGACTTTTGTGATGATTATGAGGATGAAGCAAGGGAGAAGGCAGTGCCTCAAAAAGTTAAGGATGCCGCCATTAAAAAATTGTAAGAGAAAATGGTGGCACTGGCTTGACTAATCACCATAGACAAAGGGATAGATCCTGATGAGCTCACCTTAGAGTTTGAGGAAGTATTACCTTTTAAATTTAAGATGCCTGAGTTGCCTAAGTTTGATGTGACAACTGACTTAATAGTCCATGTTAAGTAGTATGTTACAGTCATACAGGGCACTGAGCTTAGCACGAAGCAAAAGATAGCCTATTTTAGCCTAACATTATAGAGAAGAGTGATTGATTGGTATCATGGGCTGAAAAAGAAGGTTAAGGAAGATTAGAGCAAAATGACTGAGGCTTTTATTAGCTAGTATAACTATAGCACCTATATGGAGGTCAAAATGAAAGACCTTAAGTTGCTTAAACAAAAGTGCAATGAGACCTTCCTAGAGTACTTGACAAGGAGGAGGTCTAGTGTTCTTAAGATGAGGAGAAAGCTAGAAATAATGGAGTAGATCCGCATGTTTATCAAGAATGCTAGCCCATATTTGAAGGATGGGTTATAAGATAAAGGGCTAAAATACTGGGAATCACAAAGGATATAGCGATTGATTTGGAAGAGGAGCAAATTGAGTAGAAAAGGAACTCATGAGGGTTAAACAATAGGAGGAATTAGAATAATAGAGGCCTAAGCAGAACAAGTTTTAGTGGGACTAGTAAGACTGATAAGTTGTTTACTGTTACAAGGCACTATTTAATTCTTGGCAAATCGTTATCTTAATGTTTGAAACAATTCTAGAAAGAAAGGAAAATTCAACCACTTCCTTCAAGAATTGCTAGAAATGAGGGCTAGCCCTATCACAAATTGGACTTGTACTATTAATAACATTACCATACAGGTCATGACACAAATAATTACTGCACTCTGGGGGACATGATTCATGATTTGATTGATTCAAGGTAAATGCCTAATCTAAAGAAGTGGCAGAAGGGTCAAGGTGCTTATTCTAATGTTCCTCGACCTGTCAACATTATCAATTTGGGATTTTAAGAATAGTATGTGCTGTGGGACTTGTACAAGAATAATTATCTAGCAATTGAAAGAAGGGCAAAATTAAGTTAGGGTTTAGTTTATTTGACAAACATTTGGGCCACGGACAGTGAGAATGAGCCAAAAGAACAAGTCAAAGATTTATGGGTAGATTCAATGGCATGCCCCAACTTTCTATCCAATTTACTCACACTTAGAGTGAGAATTAAAGGAAACCGTTGGGAATAAAATTGATGTACGGCTCGAGTCAAGTCAGTTGGTATAAACAATAGAGTGAAAATTGACCAAGAGACGTAATGGTCATTTTCTAAATTGTTAGGGGCAATTTTGGAAAAGAGTAACTTAAGGCTTATTAATAAGTGGAATATGTATGAAAGAGGTAGAAATACGAAAATAAGATGAAAGGAATGCAGAAGTATGAAAAAGAATGAGGTTTGGGACCCGATTTTGATGAATAGTAACATCGGGCTGTGAATAGTATCACCCATGCCTAGTTTGGTTTATTATACTAAAAATAATTACTAATTAAAAGACAATGTGTGGTAAATTTTATGAACAATTAGAGGTCATATAAGTGGTTAAATAAGTAAAAGAAGTTTGAATTGCAGTGTCATAATAAATAGTAACTTGAATTTAGCATAATAATAAAATATCTAAAATGAGCTTAGAAAAAACTGAAAAATAGCACAACTTGATGGTTAAAAATTCTAACTAAGCCAATGGTATTGAAGTTGGAATTTTTTGACTAGGGGAAACAATTTATTTAAGTTAAATAAAATGGTAATTTATTGGTTTAGTGGGTTTTGCTCAGTCAAAAATTATGAAATTCGAGGGAGACACTAAATAAAATATTTCTAAATTTTTGGTAACAAGAATGGAATTTTTTAAGCCTCTATGATTAAAATTAAATTCTTATGCACTAAAATACCCTAGAATTAATCCTAACCATTGGATTTTAAGTGAATTAATCTTGGCCATTGAAGGGGTGTATAAAAGGGATGAAAACCTCTAGATTTTATGTAGAGAATACTTAGCATCATCCTTCTCTCCTACCCCTTAAACTCAGAATTTTCCTTCTCTCACCATAAAAATGGTATTTTCTCTATCCTCTCCATAAAAATGTAGACACATATCTAAACCAAAGGTGTTGAATGCATCTTACACCTTTTATAAATCATAAAAATGATGAAAAACAAGCCAAAACAAGAAAGATTTGGAGGAAATCAAGTATGGAGAAATATGGATGTTCTAATGTCATATGGTGGTAAGTTGGATATTTTTTAGGTTTATTAATTTTCTAGGTTATTTTGGGAGTTAAAATAAGTGATTCTAGCATTGGTTTGGAATTTAGGGCAAGTATGAATTTTCTATGAATTTTTCTAATAAAAGAATACATTATGTTTATAGTGAATTTTGGTGGTAAGTATGGTATAAGGAAGTCAATGATGTGGAAGGCTAACTTGGAGGCAAATGAACTCATGAGTAAGTGTATTCAATGAAATATATACCTATTTATGTGATTAATGAATTTCATGTATATATGTGTGTGTATGGAAATTTCTTACTTTGTTATTATGTTTTGTTTAATGCATCGATAAGGCATGATTAAATTAGTTGGTTTGATAATATTAAAGAAGTGAGAAAGTAGATCATATAAGATTACATAGAATATAGTTTATATTAGTAATAAAAATGTTGGATATATGTATGTTAATATGGAAGTATGGGAAATTAATTGAATATAATAAAAAAAATAATATTATTGGAATGAAGTTAGATTGCATATGGAGTTAATCAAATAAGTTGTTATGTATATGTGAAATATGGTATAAAAGAAAGCATATGAATATGTAATAATGTTTAAGTTAGTAGAAATTATGAAATATGTATGTTAAGGTTTAAATTAAGCATTAATAAATATATTAAATTTTATAGTTGAAAATGGTATAAAGTATGGTGAAAATGAGATGGTGAAACCCTAGATTGATGAATATGATATACCTAATTTAAGTTTAATAGTGCAAATATACTATTAAAATATAAGAGGATTTATTTAGATGAATAATTAATGAATATAAGATTTTTTGTGCATATATATATGGTGGTTACAAATAAATATTTAAGTATAATACTGAATATAATATTTGTATATGTAATATTAGTACCTAAATTCAATTAAGATAAATTGTGTTATATTGGTAAAGTTAATTAAATGAAGAAAAATAAAATGAAGAAAATAATATTGTTCTTATAAGAATTAATGTTATATCTATGAAAATAAAGTTACAATTAAATAAGTAATTCAAGTTTATAGAATTATAAATAAATGTGCTTGTGAGAATTATGTAAAGATATGTGGTATTAATAATTTATTAAATGAGTTGAAAGATATGTGGAATAATAATTAAAAAATAATAATAGGAAAATGAAATAAAATAAAATGAATAAAGTAATTATTTAAGTTAATTAATGATATGGAAAATGTTAATATGTGACTTTATTGTTAAGGTATTAAATTAAATAAATAGACAAATAATTGTATCAATATATTCGTATATATGGATTAAATAAATGGGTATTTAAAAATCATATCTCTATGTATGTAAGTATATATATAGTTAAAGGAAATTAATAGATAAAAATAGTATTATATTAAAATATAGTTGGTAATTGTGAAAAAAGACATTTATTGTATAATGAAAATTTATTTGTTTAAGTAAATGTCACATGGAATAATGAGTAAAAGTAGAAGTAAATAAATGTATATATGGCAATTGAAAGATTAAAGTAATAGTAAAAGATAATTAATGGGAAATTGTTGCATAATTAAAATAATAATTGGGGGTAATATATGAAATTTATGTTAGATAATTTTAGGGACATTGATTGAATGAAAATTAAAAACATATTGTTTATGATTAATATAAAGAAAATAAGGAATGATAAATATGTGTTTTATAGGTTAAAAGTGGTCATGTATGTCAAGTGTACGCGGCATGTTGAAGTGATCATTTTTATTTGGACGTATGGCATGCTATGGGTGCATGTGCATGAGCGTTTTAGATGTGAGAATGCAATTAAATGTGATAATAATGATGACATGAAAATGTGGAAATGACAATAACAAGTATACAAAATTACTGATGTAAATGGAATGGATAATTTCATAGGGATGACTTGAGAATGGATATGAAGTTGACTAAATGAATAGTATTTTGCTCATAAAGTGACCTGTAATTAAGGAATGTGTGTAAGTTAACAAGTGCCCATAACTATAATACATAAATGGTGTCATAACAATAGAAATGACCTATAACTATATAAAGTAATTGGTAATTAAAATTTGGCCTATATTAGTTAGACACCCACTGGATGAGTTGACCGATCAACTAGGGAATTAGCAGCTGCTAGGGGTTTTGGTCCTCTGAGGCCATTGCCTATGATGTTTGATGGTGGGTGCAGCCATTGAGGTTTTGATATTGAGCCCTGCATATTTGGGTATTAGGAGGTCCATGCGGGCTGATCCCTACTACCTATTTGATTTATTTGTAGATATTGGGTGGTCCTACGGGGCTGATCCCTATTATCCACCTATGATGCAATGGACATGCTGATTTGGGATATTAGGAGGTCCCATAGGACTAATCCCAACTATCAAACAGGGTAGGTGCAACTACCAAAGCCTAAAATGTGGGCCATTACACAACCTGGATCCCACTATCTCGTGTCTTGAAGTGTAGTCTCTCTAGTATAGGCCCAAAATAGAATGACAAAAAGGGATGTGAATAATAATGATTGCAACCAACTTATAATGTACTTGGCATGATTTAAAAGTATTATAATGTATCTGGGTGAATTTAATTAGACAATAAGATACACTAGTTAATAAATAATAAGACTGATAAGGAAATAAGATAGTTACATGCAACAAACTTTGTTTGTCTAATATGGGCTACCTATTTTATAAGTTAATAAAATGGAGGTTAATAAGAAATGTTTTAATGATCGAACGGAGAACATTGAGTACCTAACTCATATTTAGTATAAAGGTTATTTATTCTCAATCAAGTGAATAGAATTATGGCGACAAGAATAATATATTAAAGGAAATCAATATGGTAAATCAAAATGATTAGGCAATAAGTGATAGAAGTAAAGAACCAAACCAAGAAGTCAAATAAATAACATATTACTTCCATAATGTAAGGTAAATTAATATAAGAAATGATTATACTATAATATGTCAATATTTGATTGTAATACAGATGTAAAGAGAAGATGGTGTTTAGAGAGACATGAACATTGTTAACTAAAGAAAGTAAACTAAATATGAAGTACTAATTGTTAAGAGAACTATGAACTCAATTTATATTGCTAATTAGAGAAGGCAAAATTTTATTTATGCTATGTGAATATATGTTGCAGCGCTGAGTATACATTAAACTTGATATCTTATAAGTATTTATACATTGTGACATAAGATTGTTATAAATTGTTAATGTTTTCATATTTATAATGCATACTTGTGTGCTTACATGTTACACATATTTCATTGAATACACCACTAAGGATCATTACTCAGCATACTAGCTTTGTTGGTGTGTAGGTACTAAACAAGAGTTAAGTTACACCCTTAAGCAAAGAAGCACAAGTTAATGAGTTTGAATCTGGCAACACATGTACATAGGTGAGTAATGTTATTAGATTGGCACTCATGTATAATATAAATAGAGGGCCCTAGATTATATGATTATAGATTGGTGGTTAATAATGGTCAGTTAAGTAAGTTAGTGTAATATCTTTAATTCAAATTCGGCAATCAAATCTAGTGAGAGATATCACTTGTGGCATCCTATATTTGAACTAGTTATCGATTGTGTATTAGGGTGTTACATTTAGTGGTATCGGAGCATGGGTTTAGGCAATTCTTAGAATACATAGGCATAAATGAGTGCCATAGGACATAAGCAATATGTTATATTGGTCTGTGCAGCTTGAGGTTGAAAAGCGTTTATAGACTAAAGGTGAGTTATGGTTGTTATTGTTTATTTCCAATACTAGTACAATCATTGCTAATTAGGGCTTCTAAGAGCATATGTAGGAACAGTAATTGAAAGGGAATTGAGGAATCCTTAGAAATTGAACTTGATGCACCACTAATGGGAGAGTATTGAGTAAGAATGGCATCTCAGAAAGGAATGTGATTCATATCATTCCTCTATTATAAGTATCTTTATAAAGGGAGGAAGTATTAGAATGTGAGTACAAAAAGACTTGAATTGGGGGTATCATCTTGAGAGGCATGACAAGAGAATTATTTCGAAGCGATAAATTGGTAAATAAGAAGTAAAAATTCCCTTAATTTAGGGCAATGAAATAGAGTCCTGCTTGAATAAAGAGAAGTACGTAGTTGAGTTAATATATAAAGAAGATGGTGTTTACTAGAATAGTGTAATGTGAAAAGTTTAGAAGGGACCTTACATAGCTATATATTATACAATAAGAGGATGTAATAGAGGATTAGAAGAAAGGTTTCAAAGGAAAAAAAACTCCATGATTAATGTTCAACAAGTTCAACCCTAGCAAAAAAGGATAAACAAATAGAATAATTTGAAGTATTTTTAGCAAGTTTAGACTATAAGTGTCTCATTTTAACTACCAGTAGTGTACTAACAGAGGTGTGTAGACTCTGTGGAAAAAGATAGTTAAATATGTGCATGAAGATTGCACTAGATGTATGTTATAGAAGTGGATCCCTATAATATCTAGTGAGAGAGTACCCATATAGACTAATTAGTGATCCACTATATTAGACTTTATTGCTTATAGTAACTCAGAGATAGAGAGAACAGAAGGAATAATGACTAGTAAAGAAAAAAAACTAAAGTGAAAGAGATAGTCTGAGCAGAAATAAATCCAGTAGAATTTTGAGGAAGAAATTCTTTTAAGGGAGGAAGAAATGTCACGCCTCGACTTTCTATCTAATTTACTCACACATAGAGTGAGAATTAAAGAAAACCATGGGGAATAATATTAATGTATAGATCGAGTAGAGTCGGTTGGGATGAATAGCAGAGTGAAAATTGATCGAGGGACATAACAGTCATTTTATAAATTGTTAGGGGCATTTATGGAAAATAGTAATTTAAGGCTTATTAATAAATGGTACATGTATGGAAGAGGTAGAATCATGAAAATAACATGAAAAGAATGTAGAAGTGTGAAAAAGAATAGGGTTAGAGAACCAATTTTGGTGAATAACAACATCGGGCTGTGAATAGTACCACCCGGGCCCAATTGGATTTATTTTACTAAAAATACGTACTAATTAAAAAACAGTGTGTGGTAAAATTTAAGAACAATTTGAGGTCATATAAGTGGTTAAATAAGTAAAAGAAATTTGAATGGTAATGTCCCAATGAATAGTAACTTGATTTTAGTTGAATAATAAAATATATAAAATTAGTTTAGAAAAATCTGAAAATAGCATAACCTAATGGTAAAAAAATTCTAACTAAGCCAATGGTATTGAAGTTGGAATTTTCTGACTAGGGAAAATAATTTATTTAAGTTAATTAAAATGGTGATTTATTGGTTCAGTGAGTTTTGCTCAGTCAAAAATTACAAAATTCGAGGGAGGCACTAAGTAAAGTATTTCTAAATTTTTGGTAAGAAGAATGAAATTTTTTGAAGCCTCCATGATTAAAATTGAATTTTTGTGCACTAAAATACCCTAGAATTAATCTTAACCATTGGATTTTAAGTGAATTGATCTCGGCCATTGAAGGGCGGTATAAAAGGGGTGGAAACCTTTAGATTTTAGGTACAGAATTCTTAGCATCATCCTCCTCTCGCACCCCTCAAACTCAAAATTTTCCTTCTCCTACCATAAAAATGGTTTTTTATCTCTCTTTTCCCCAAAAATGCACCTATAAACCCAAACCAAAGGTGTAAAATCCATCTAACACTTTTATAAATCCTAAAAATGATGAAAAACAAGCCAAAACAAGGAAGATTTAGAGGAAATCAAGTATGGAGGAATATGGAGTTTCTAATGTCATACAGTGGTAAGTTGGATATTTTTGAGGTTTATTAAATTTTTAGGTTATTTTGGGAGTTAAAATAAGTGATTCTAGTGTTGGTTTGGAATTTGGGGCAAGTGTGAATTTTTTATGAATTTTTCTAATAAAAGAATACATTATGTTTATAGTGAATTTTGATGGTGAGCATAGGATAAGCAAATCAATGGTGTGAAAGGCTAATTCGGAGGTAAATGAACTCATGAGTAAGTGTATTCAATTAAATATATGCCTATTTATGTGATTGATGAATTTCAAGTATATATACATGTGCATGGAAATTGTTTGCATTATGATTATGTTGTGTTTAATGCATGGATAAGGCATGATTAAGTTGTGTAAATGTGTTTAAGATGATTTACTTAATTAGTTTGATAATATAGAATTTGATCATATACAATTATATGGAATATAGTTTATGTTAGTAAAGAAAATGTTGGATATATGTATGTTAATATAGAAGTATGGGAAATAAATGGAATATAATGAAAGAAAGTAAAATTATTGGAATAAGGTTAGATTGCATATGGAGTTAATCAAATAAGTTGTTATGTGTATGTGAAATATGGTATAAAAGAAAGCATATAAATATGTAATATTGTTTCAGTTCGTAAAAATTATGAAATATGTATGTTAAGGTTTAAATTAAGTGTTAATTAATATATTAAATTTTATGGTAGAAAATGGTATAAAGTATGGTGAAAATGAGATGGTGAAACCCTAGAATGATGACTATGATATACCTGATTTAAGGTTAATAATGCAAATATACTAATAAAATATGAGAGGATTTATTTAGATGAATAATTAATGAATATAAGAATTTTTTTGCATATATATATGGTGTTCACAAATAAATGTATAGGTTTAATACTAAATATAATATTTATATATGTAATATTAGTACTTAAATTGTATTAAGATAAATTGTGGTATATTGGTAAAGTTAATTAAATGAAGAAAAATAAAATAAAGAAAATAATATTATTCTTATAAGAGTTAATGTTATATCTATAAATATTAAGTTATAATTAAATAAGTAATTCAAGTATGTAGGCTAACAAATAAATGTGTTTGTGAGAATTATGTAAAGATATGTGGTATTAATAATTTATTAAATGAGTTGAAAGACATGTGGAATAATAATTAAGAAAGAAAATAATAATAGTAAAATGAAATAAAATAAAATGAATAAATTAATTATTTAAGTTAATTAATGATTTGAAAAATGTTAATATGTGACTTATTATTACGGCATTAAATTAAATAAATAGACAAATAATTGTATCGATATATTTGCATATATGGATTAAATAAATGGGTTTTTAAAAATCATATGTGTATGTATACAAGTATATATATAGTTAAAGGAAATTAATAGATAAAAATAGCATTATAATAAAATATAGTTGGAAATTGTTAAAAATGGTATTTATTATACGATGGAAATTTATTTGTTTAAGTAAATGTGACATGGAATAATGAGTAAAAGTAGAAGTAAATAAATGTATATATGGCAATTGAAAGATTAAAGTAATAGTAAAAGATAATTAATAGGAAATTGTTGAATAATTAAAATAATGATTGAGGGTAATATATAAATTTTATGTTATATAATTTTAGGGACATTGATTAAATAAAAATTAATAATATATTATTTATGATTAATAAAAAGAAAATAAAGAATGATAAATATGTGTTTTATAGGTTAAAGGTGGTTATGTATGTTCAGTGTACACGGCATGTTAAAGTGATCATTTTTATTTGGAAGTATGGCATGCTATGGGTGCATGTGTATGAATGTTTTAGACATGGGAATGCAATTAAATGTGATAATAATAATGACATGAAAATGTGGAAATGACAATAACAAGTATGCAAAATTATTGATGTAAATGAAATAGATAATTTCATGGGGATGACTTAAGAATGGATATGAAGTTGACCAAATGAATAGTGTTTTGCTTATAAAGTGACCTGTAACTGGGGAATGTGCATAAGTGTACAAGTGGCCATAACTATAATACATAAATGGTGCCATAACAATAGAAATGTCTTATAACTGTATAAAGTTATTGGTAATTAAGATTTAGCCCATATCAATTAGACACCCACTGGATGGATTGACCGGTCAACTAGGGAATTAGCAGCTGCTAAGGGTTTTGGTCCTCTGAGGCCATTGCTTATGATGTTTAATAGCGGGTGCAGCCGTTGAGGTTCTAATATTGACCCCTGCATAATCAGGTATTGGGAGGTCCATACGGGTTAATCCCTACTACACATTTGATTTATTGGTGGATATTGGGAGGTTCTACGAGGCTGATCCCTGCTATCCACCTGCAATGCGATGGACATGCTGATTAGGGATATTGGGAGGTCCCACGGGACTGATCTCTACTATCCCCTGCAGATGTTAGGAGGTCTACGGTACTGATCCCTACCATCTACTAGTTTGGTATTGGGAGGTTCACATGGACTTATCCCTACTATCGGACAGGGTAGGCATAGCTATCGAGGTCTAAAATATAGGCCACTACACAACCTGGATCCCACTATCCAGTGTCTTTAAGTGTAGTCTCTCTAATATGGGCCTAAAATAGAATGACATAAAGGAATGTGAATAATAAAAATTTCGATGAACTTATAATGTACTTGGAATAATTTAAAAGTATTTTAATGCATCTGGGTGAATTTAATTAGACTATAAGATATACTGGTTAATAAATAATAAGCTTGATAAAGAAATAACATAATTACATGCAACAAAGTCTATTTGTCAAATATAAGCTGCCTAATTTGTAAGTTAATAAAAGTGGAGGTTAATAAGAAATGTTTATGATCAAACAAGAAACATTGAGTGACTAACTTGTATATAGTATAAAAGTTATTTAATCTCAATCAAGTGAATAGAATTATGGTGACAAGAGTAATACATTAAAGTAAATCAATGTGTTAAATTAAAATGATTATGCAAGAAGTATAAGAAGCAAAAAGGACCAAACTAAAAAGCCAAATAAATAACATATTGTTTCCATAGAATAAGGTAAATTAATGTAAGAAATGATTATCAATATGTGAATGTAATACAGATGTAAAGAGAAGATGATATTTAGAGAGACAAGAATATTGTTAACTAAAGAAAGTTGACTAAATATGAAATACTAATTGTCAAGAGAACTTTGTACTCGATTTGTTATGCTATTTAGAGAAGGGAATTTTTTACTTATGCTATGTGAATATTTGTTGCATCGCTAAGTATACATTAAACCCAATATCTTATAAGTATTTATATGTTGTGACATAAGATTGTTAGAAATTGTTAATGTTATCATATTTATGATGTATGCTTATGTGCTTGCATGTTATAGATATATTTCATTGAATACACCATAGAGCATCATTGCTCAGTGTATTGGCTTTGCTAGTGTATAGGTAATAGACAGGAGTCAAGTTACAGCCTCAAGCAAAGTAGCACAGGTTAATGAGTTTGAATCTAGCAACACATGTACATAGATGAGTAACGTTATTAGATTGGCACTCAAGTATAAGATAAATAGTGGGCCCTAGATTATATGATTATAGATAAGTGGTTAAAACAAATAATGGTAAGTTAAGTAAGTTAGTGTGATGTCTTTCATTCAGATCTGACAAATGAGATCAGGTGAGAGATATCACTTATGGCATCCTATATCTGAACTAGCTATTGGTTGGGTATTAGGGTGTTACATTTAGGTTTGACCATGCTTAGGGTAGATAGGTAACCTATCTCATACAGTATGGCAGTGAGAATGTTATGTCTTAAGATGGAGTAACCATACTTGGGATGGATAGACAACCTATCCCATATCAAAAAAGAGGGAAGATGGTGAAAGCCTTATAAGTAAGGCCTTGGTACCCCTAGTTAGCGCGCTTTTAGGTGCCAAGGAAGTTAGGCCCAAGGGACAAAGCCATGAGGTGACTAAACAAATTAGGCTAAAGTGGACAATACTAACTAGTGGGCTGAGCTGTTACAATTGGTATTAGAGCCTGACCCCCCCCAGTACGGGTATGACAGTGAGGATGTTTTGTCCTAAGATAGGGAGGACCATGCTTAAGGTGGATAGGTAACTATCCCATATAGTGTGGTAGTGAGAATGCTATGTCTCAAGGTGGAGTAACCATGCTTGGGATGGATAGACAACCTATCCCACATTAGTGAAGATGGAAGATGGTGAAGGCCTTATAAGTAAGGCCTTAGTACCCCTGGTTAGTGCTCTTTTAGGGCCAAGGAAATTAGGCCTAAAGGAAAAAGCGTGAGGTGAGTGAACAAAACGGGCCAAAGCGGACAATACTAACCAAGTAGGCTGGGCCTTTACAAGTCATCATACCAAACATACACCCTTAACATGCATTTCTAATGCACATAATTAACTTGCATTTTTTAGATCCCACAGGGTTAAATTTAGTTTATTTTGCAATACTTGCAAAATTAATATGC
>CANXYI010110176.1:0-16535 GCA_948208565.1 Hura crepitans
CTTAGCTGAACAAGTTTAACTTTTGTCAAAGCTAAATCTCTATGCCACTTATTGTTAGCAACTCTATCAAACATGAATAATAATCACATATGATAGAAACATATACCTTACTCATAAATGAGGTCCACCAAGCTTCTGTGAAGGCTTCAACTTTGCTCTACTCTCGTTAGATACCTTAGAGGTAAGAAGGATCTTCTATGTTATTATTGCCCTTCCTCACCTTTTTGGGTCTTATAGCAACACTCCTTCCCATGGACTATGTTGGAGACTATTGAAGGTATATGGTAGCAAAATATCTTAGATTATTTATCACATATCTCACATAAGAAAACTTCTAAGTTTATTTTTGCTTCCCTTTAGCAAAGCATTAAAGGGTATTTATAGATACAAGAGTTGGTATAAAATAACAAAATATTAAAAACACATAGAAAACCAAGGAAACAACTAGTGGCTCTAGTCCCATTTTTATGTCTTTTTCTCTAAAGCGCCTTTTATTGCTTTCGGCTACCTTCTCCTATATCTTGTGGTTTTTGGATTTGAATCCTAGGCTAAGACTTCTTTCTCTTAGCCATAGAATCTGATATTTCTTTTCCTTTTACCATTTCTTAGACTGGAGCATTAACATGAAGGTTTTTTACTGATATGATTGCAAAAATTCTTCCATTTCTAAGAATAACTATCTTAACTGGGAACTAATTATTCAAGCACGGATTAAAGAAACTCAATTTGTAATGCTTGGTTAATAATCTTAGTTTCTTAATATTTTTTTACTCAAATCTTAAAAATTGACTATTAACCTTTTATGCTTTAACGAGATCCCATGCTAGAACAAGATGTAGATTCTATATTTGATAAGGATAATAAATCCTACCATCCTCTTCATACTCAATGACTGTACTTAAAATCTAAAAAGACACCGTTTTGTATAATTTTATCAGATTTTAAATATTTACTATGTTAATTGACACTTGTATAATCCTGGTGAGTGATGAATATGCAGAAACATCTTTTATATCTACTTTGATAATTTCTACCAATCTCTTTTCTAAGAAATGGATACTTTCAGTAATCCTGTCCGTATTGAGTTTTAACACTAGTTTTTCATATGGTTGCCAATGTATGTAAAGGTGCAACATAGTATACTCTTTTAAAGAGTGGTCTATCGAGTCGACTATCTTCTTCTTGATAGTGTATCTCACATCATTTGGAAGTAATTGAGTCAATTGTTAAAAAATCCTTCTCCTTTCTAAAACTTGTAAGATAAATTCTTCTTTTTCTGCTGGGCACAAATTAAGTTGTTCCTCCAAATTTTAGATATATGAGACAGCTTTATCTATAAAATATTCAAGTTGCTAAAAGTCCTTCTTCATAAGTCTTCCCTTTAAACCTGCACATAATATAGATTCGTCTTTTGAAAGACCAAGACCTTGATATTTTGTGAAAAATACCAGGTCTTTTTATCCTTAAGCATTCGATCAATTGTTTAATCAAATTCCTTCATATATTTTTTGTAACTTTCATTCCCAGATTCCCAATCTAACTCTCTTTGGGAATCTTCATAGGATGGTATGAGATTTCTAGACCATTCTGCCACTAAATACTTTATTTTAAAATCATATTCACTAGATGGTTCTCCCAATATATCCACTTTAGGCCATCCTCAAAAAGATCATTTCTAGAGTTTGTATCAAACTCTTTCCCATTAAGGGTTTGATTTGGAATCCCTTGGGATTCATTAGCTTTTTCACCGACCTTGTGACTTAAAATGTTACCTTTGATAAATGTGCTCTCCTTTTGTGAAAAGTTGGGCTTTTAATACTTCCCAAAATGCCTTTTTCATCTTTACCTTTAGTTTGAAGCTCACCATTCCATTTTAAGATTTGCTTTCTTGTTATTCCATGATTGGTAGCAACTTTATCCATAAAATCCATTGAATGCTCATCTTTTTGGACCTAGGATTTCTCCTACAAGGGTTTAGAGTTCAAGGATTGATCATCTTTACTTTGAACCTCTCTCGTTTTTTCCTTCATGTCTCCTTTCTTTAGGTTGATCGATTTTTTCAAACTTGCTGGTAACTTTCTAGAACATTCTAAAGTAAAATATCGTGATTGCTCATACAACCAACAGATAACATCTTTTGATGCTCCTATTTTACCATCCTTAGACTAGGGCATTTACCTTCATCCTTCTTCTTTTTTCTCTTAAATGGACATTCTCTCCTTGAACGCCCTTGCCTTTTACATGTCTAACATAGCTTGATGATGGTAATAGGATCCATTTACAAGATTAGAAAGTTTATGTGAAATAAAATCACTTATTACATTTTTATCAGAAAAATATATTCAATATCAAATTTGTAATAACTAAACCATTCTTACAATTTTAAGAGTCTAATTTGTCTAGCCTTTTTAAAATTCAGATTCATAAACCTTTTCACATAAGTTGAATATGTTATAATAGTAAACCTTTTAGGTGCTAAAAAGATGTACAAGGTTTTGATTCCATATTTTACTGCTAACACCTCATTTTCATGAACTGGATAGTTTAAATTTTGCACCTTTAAAGGTTCCAGACCAATACTTACAAATAGATTCTGGTTTTCTTTGCTTGAATTTTAAAACTGCTACTCAACTCCTATTTGAAGCATCTGTCTCTGAACTAACTCATCTGTGTCAGAAGGCAAATATAAACAAGGCAATTTTTTTAATTTTTCTTTTACCTATTTTACTGCCTGAGTGCCTTTGTCATCCTAATATCAGGGATTTTTATTAGATATTTTCTTTGCAATCCTTCCAAGGTATTTGGAAAGATCTTTCACAAACTGTCTAGCATAGTTAGCAAGTCCACAAAATCTTTGTACTTGCTTTCTATCTTCCAATTTGTCAGGGAATTAAGTAATTTTTTTTCGAGATATGACTTTATAGCTATACCTTGCCTTTAACAATCTCAATCCTTAAAATTTTTACTCTTTCTTTAAACCATTCTATCTTCTTCTCAGATAGAATCATACCTTCCTTTTAAAAGATATCAGCCACCTACTCAAGGTAACTCATGTGTATATCTTCATTATTACCGAAGACTAAGACATCGTCTATATAGACCATGTAAAATTTCTTTAATGCCTTAAAAGTATTATCCATTTTGTATTGAAATATTCCTAAGGCATTATTTAATTCGAATGGCATTACCAACCATTCATACATTTCCTGAGGCGCATTGAATGTTGTTAAAGGTGTTGAGTTTTTCTCTATTTTTACCTGCTAATAACCACTTTTAAATCAAATTTAGAAAAAATAGAAAATTATTTAAGACTTACCCTATCTATGACATCTCTTACAGTGGGAATCTTATAGCCATCATCTTGTAGCCTGATTTACTTGATAATAGTCTATAATCATTCATCCTTTTTGTCACACCCCGACTTTTGGTTCAATTTTTTCAAGGATAGAATTTGAAGTAGAAGAAAAATAGGGAATGAAATGGATTTATGGATTGAGTAAAGTCGATTGGTGTGAATAACGGAGCAAAAAATGACGAAATGACAAAATGATAAATACTTAAATAACCAAAAGCAAAATTGGAAATGTGGATTTAGAGACCCAAAGATGAGTGGAACACATGAACAAGGATGAGAAACATGAATGTGGCATGTGAAGAGTATGAAAATGTGAAAGGAATGAGGTTCGGGATATGGTCCTGGTGAATAATGATATCGGGCTGTGAATAGTGCATTCTAGGTTTAATGTGAGTTAACAATACTAGGAGGTAGTATTAATTACTTAATAAATTATGGTGCAATTTGAGAAGTATTTAAGGTTATATAAGAGGTTAAAAATAAAAAATGAGATCTAAACTACGATCTAAGGTGAATAGTAAATCATTCAGGATTGAATGAAAAATTAAAAAAATGTGCTCATAAAATTTTAAAACTAGCACATCCTAATACTAAAATAATATGAGGAATATGAAAATCATGTGACTCGAATTTTTATGACATGAAAACTATTAGAAAAAATTGGAAAAATAACTACAATTAAATGAATATTTATGGAAAATATGATGAAAATTATATGTAGGGAGCAAAATGGGCCATTACATCAAATAGTGGCATGGAAGATCTTAGCCATTCAAGTGTAATGGGGATTAATTGAGATGGAAACGATTAAATGATATTTTAAAAGCAATTACACATAGAATAAATCCCACAATCCATATGTAAATGCTACCGATTAATCCTAGTCATCCATCCCTCATATAAATACCTAAATAATAATAAAATATTTAACTGTTTTCAACCAATATATCCTCCAAAATTCCCCTCCATGGCTGAATTTTACCTCTCCATTTTCCACCATTTTTACACCTTAAATCTACCAAATAATTACCAAAAATTATGGATAATAAGATGCTTTTTCTAGCCTAGTATCTTAGCCTCTCTAACTAGCATGGAAAGAGAAAGTAATTAGAGGAAAAAGAGGATCGAAAAAGGAGGTTTAAAGCTGAAATACATATAAGTATATTGCTCCCTAAGTTGGTTAATTTCATGGATTATTTAGAATATTTTCGTGAGTAGTTGAACAGGTGATTAAAAATATATGTGATTCATGTTATTTTAATGGATTTTTTCTTAAGGGTTATGGAGTTGATGGAAGATAGAAGATGAAAGATGGATGAGAAAGTGATGAAATTAAAGAGGTATGGATGAAGAATTGATGGATTAAAGCTTGAAAAGAGGTATGTGTATCCTAATTCTGTGGACTTTAGCTATGAAACATACAAGTTTATGCGTATGGAAGTTAATAAATTTCCATATTATAATTAGTTATATGGAATTGATAGTTTAGGCATATAATTAGAGTTCAAATGAGAAGATAGAAAGGTGAAAATGTTGAAAAGAAATATTAGAACTATAGAAGCTAAGGTAGGCTGACACTTACAAGGAAGAGAAAAACACTAGATAAAGGTTAAAATTGATGAAATAAATGGAATGAATGGTGATTCAATAATCATTGAACATAGAAAAGACCATAAATAGAAAAATTGATATAGTTAGATATGAAGACTAAGTTGGCCGAAATTGGTAAGTGAGAAATAATGGAAAATATTTATGGTATAATTAGGCATTATTATGTACTATGTATAAATGAAAGTGTAAATAGAAAATATATTATATAAGGTTGATTAATAATTAGCGAAATTATATAAAATTCATATAAATATATGTATGTAAATGTATATATAAAACTATGTAAAATAATGTGGAAAACATGAGGAAACTTAAGTGTATTATTAGAATTAAGAATTTAATTAGATAATCAAGAAAATAAGGTAATGTACATAACAGAAAGTAATATTTAGATGTGACAAGAAACAAAAATATTTAGATATATATTTATGTAATTGTCATGAAAACAATTAATGGGATTAAAATAAATATAGTTTGAAATTTATAAAGGAATACTTGGAAAATTATTAAGTTAAATGAGAAAAAGTAATATAAGAAAATTGTAGGTAATTGGAATTAAATATGAAATTAATATAGATTGCATTCCTCAAAGAATAGGTGAGACAGAAAAGTATAGACATGAATTGTTATTTGAATGAAGAATTTAGTACATAACTAAAGAAGAAATGTAGAATATATCATAAAAAATAAAATTTATATGCAAAATAAAGTATAAATACATGTGAATACATGAGTAGTATGAAAATAGTTAATTGGTCTAAAGTAAATATAGTTAAGAATAATAAGTGAGATGTTGGAAAAATTAATAAGTTAAATAAGGAAGAAATAAAATAAGAAAAGCAAAGGCATTTGAAATAGTTACAAAAAAATTAATTAAAAAAAGATGAATACTAGAAGAAATAAATACGAAAATATATAAATGGTATGTACAAATAAATGATTATATCTAAGTAAATAAATTAAGTTAATTATGTGGAAATGAAGGAAAAGAAAGTATGGGACATGTGTGTATATGTAAAAGAATAAAGAATTGATATTATTTAAAAAGAATAATGTGAATTAAATAGATTATACTCAAGGATTTAAATTAAATAGAATATACATAATTAATTACTAAGAATTAAACTAGAATTTATATTATAAGGAAATAAATTATGTGGACTAATTAACTAGCATAAAATATAGAATTGTTACAAATTATAATCCTTAAATATTAAGAATAATAAAAATAAAATAAGATGATAAATAAATCATAAGTAAAGAAAGATTACATAATGAATAATTGGAGGTAATATAAATAGTTGGAATGAATAGTTAATAGCACAAGAAATTAAGGACATTAACAAGGCATGGATATATATATATGAAGTTACAAGCAGTGTAATAATAATATGTAATAAGGAGAAGGGTATGATACAAAGTTAAAAAGAGTAATTTAAGAAAATTTGTTTAAAAGCCTTATAGGTAATTAAGTGTACAAATAAACTCCAATTCATGAAATATAAGTAGCAAAACCTAGTAATGAAGTGAGTTATGAATAATATGGACACGGTATGCATTATAATATACGAATGTATTCATAATGGGTATAAGTAAATATCTTGTAATGATAATAATTCACGAAATTCATATTTACATACTCATGTGAGCAAAATATGATGTTGATATTTATTATGGACATGATTCAATTTCTTATGATGTTAAACGGCATAAAAATAATTGCAAAATGTAATGGGAATTGAGAATAACCCATATGAGTTAGACAATCTACTAGATAGGTTGATCGGTTAACTAGGAATAGATAGCAACTATTAGGGTACTTCGATGCCATTTTATGCTGGTGCAGCAACAATAAGGTTTAATTAGGCCTTTGCACATACATTCGTTATAGATACATATATCTCATGCTGGTGCAACGACATAAGGTCTAGTGGGGCCACTGCACGACCCCATGTTGGTATAGTAGCAATAAGATCTAGAAGGGCCACTGCAGAATCCCATGTGGTTGTAGTCGCAATAAGGTCTAAAGTGTGGGCCACTGCACACTATAAGACCTATAAGGTCGATATTCCATTATTCAGTATTCAGATGTTGTTTATCAAATATGGGCTAAATTAAAAAAATGATGAGATTAAATATTATTATTATGTTGATACGAGTAAAATGAGTGATACAGAACATTGGTAAAATATTATGAATAATTCTTGATATGAGGTATAGAAAATGAATTTTAATATTGTAATACATTGTTTAAAATGTTACAGATGTTATTGAGATGTGTATTGTATACGACATATGGGTTGTTGGTAAAGTGTTAAGAATGAACTCAATAGTTAAGTGCTGACATAAAGACATAAATGAATAAGAAAAGGAAAAAAAAATTTAGGGAAGTATAATTTTATAAAAAAAGTGTATTCTAAAATAGAGAAAAGAAAATGAAAACCATAGTTATAAGTAAGATTAGATATGATTGATGTAAAGATTAGATATGATTGATGTGTGTGTGTGTGTGTATATAAGTGATATGACAAAAAATAATGTATGAAAATAGAAAACGATAGAAATTATTTAAAATGCACATATATGCATAGGCATATAAAAAATGAAGGAAGAATTCATAATTAAAAAAGGAATATATATACAAGACTGAATGATAGCATAATATATATAAGTTTCATAGTATTAGAATACACTGAGCAATTATACTTAGTGTATTAGTTTTTGCTGATGTGTAGGTTGTAATCAAATCAGGCAAGGCAGCGGATCAAGTCCTAGCAAACAGAAGTTGATGCGATAACTATACAAGTAAGAAGAGTTCACCACGAGAAATGTTTGCATGTTGAATGTGTACTAGCATTATTAATAAGAAATTGTTACTTAGAATTACATATATATGTTTAGAATTTTAGAGTTATATTCAACGATACAAAAAGGTTTGCAAATGGACAGTAGTTTAGATTATTTGATTACAATAGGAATATGTAAATGATAATTGTACTAAACAGTTTTTAAATATTAATAATATTGTTATTATGGCTATACATGTGCTACTTGGATGAGGTATATGTATGACATATGTATTTGTGAGATATGAATTGATATGTAAAATGGAATTGAAAGATCACATAGAGATAACTAAACAAAAAGGTATTAAATTAAGTAAAAAAGATAAAGTTAAACTGGTCATGTGATATCTTATCCTATACCTACATCGATGCATCGGTTAGGTATAAGGGTGTTACACTTTCCCTCGCACCTACTCTACATGGTTAATTACTATAAAGGCAAGATTAGAACATGGATTGATACTATCTCTATCAAACCTTTTTCAAACAACTCAAGAATTTATTTGTCACATTGCTCAACCATTTTATTTGTATGTTTTTAGGTCTAATAATTTTATTGGGATTTTTTTAGCTCTAATTTGGCTTTTATACCATTTAGAACTCATAATTTTAGTGGATATCACTAAAATTATCAGCTAATTTAACTAGGAATTTATCCCACTTGGTTCTTACTAGCTGAATACTTCTTGTAATTAGTCTCTTTATCGGACTAGGTGTTCTAAAACACAACTCTTTATACTATGTATCATTTAACTCAAACAAATGTCAACCTAAGTTTCACCACATTGTGCTCGCACTTTAAAAGCTAGTTCACAAGCCATAAAACCAAGTAAGATATTTTAATAGGATAAAATACAAATTTTAGTTCGAATTTAGGGTTAGAAAGAAATGGGAGTTATGTTCCTGCAAGTAAGGGTGCTTGTGAACTGGTTAACTAGTCCATGAATAATTTTATTAACTAGTTCATTAATTTCAGTTAACTATTATATCGGTTTCTATTTTTAACTAATTTTTTCGGATCGATTTTTCGGTTAACTATTAAAACCGTTAAAGTTTTCAACACATAAATATAATAAAATTATACAAATTTTAAAATCCTTTTTAAATGATTAAAAATAAAAATACAAATCAAATATAATATAATACTCAAAATAAAAAATGAAAAGAAAAATAAAGTTGATATAATTAATTGTATGAATTAGATATATTCAATATGAAATTAATAATAATGTATTTATTATATACCCATCAAAATATATATAATTAATTTAAGAGATAATTCATTATTTGTTTACTAAAAATATGTATTATAATATTTTAAAGACTAATGCATCATAGTATTTATAAAATAAAATATTTTTTAGTTATGAAAATATAAAATATATATAAAATGGTTAAGTATTGACTAACAGTTAACTGTCAGTTTCTAAAAATAAAAATCATATATCACAAATATCAGTTTGGTTAACAAAAAATTTGGTTGCGAACCGATTCACCGGTTAATCGAAAAATTGGTTAACTATGAACACCCTTACCTACAAGAGACATATGAAATCCATCTTGCACTAAGGAATAATTTTCTCTTTGCCCTTCTAAAATTCATTTTCCAAAATGATATCAGCATCGAGT
Source organism: Hura crepitans (assembly GCA_948208565.1). NCBI lineage: Eukaryota > Viridiplantae > Streptophyta > Magnoliopsida > Malpighiales > Euphorbiaceae > Hura > Hura crepitans. Next base: position 9,442 of record CANXYI010110176.1, read on the forward strand.
TTCGGGAATGCCAAAAGTTTATTAATAATAAACCTTTTTCCACTAATGATAACAAGCACATGTTTTACCTCATAGGTTACCACATTTACCTCACCTTCTACCATTGTAGCACTGCTAGTTGGGATAATGAGTGCCACCACTCATTAGGTAGTGCATTTGGTCTTGCATTACTAACTGTACACCTTGTATTAATTAATGCATCTAAAGAATAATTATAGTAACTAGAAAATTTAAATGTAAGTTCAATATATGTACTTAATAAGTTTAATATAAGTACTCAAACATGCCTTTTTAATGCTTGAAAACCTTTTCTAATGCCACAGGGATGAAGGAAACTATTTTTCAAATTTCCTCAAAAGGGACAGACATTACTATGAGATTTTCTGAATTTGTCTTACCACTTTAGGAATGAATGCTATTTGCCTCATAGCTCTCACACTTTCCTGGCTTCCGTTATCATCTACATAAATGGGTAGGCTAAAATCCTTATAGCATATTATTCTCCTATTACTCTTCGATAATTGCCCTTCTCTCTTCTAGGAGTTGTGCTTGGCTGTTCTGGTTCTACTCTAAGGGTTTTCTCACTCATTCTACCAAAGACTAATCTTCTAGGCATTTGTTCCATAAGTTTTAGATTTCTCAATTGTTCTTCTAATTGTAAGAATATGCTTTTTTTTTTTTCCTTTTTAGGTTATTTGGGAAAAACCTATTAGTCTTAAATGTTGTGTTGGTTCTATAAAAACCCAACTTTTAGGCCATCTCAGTTTTACGAGGTTTATTTCTTTTTTATGGAATTATCTGTAGTTATCCACCCTTTCTTTAAACAACTCTATTACCTTAGAAATATTTCTCACCCTCTAGATTGTTAGTGTTTATTAGCCTAAACACTTTCTTAGCGTGATATGCCAAACACTTGGCCTGAGAATTCATTTTATCCATTTTCAATGATTTAATCCTTAAGGTTAATAAACTACCATATGACTCAAAGCCATAAAAAATTCGGATAAGTCTAAAACTAGACTGGACCATTTGTAAGGTTTGTTTGTACACTTGATATCAACTGATCTTTTAAACTTTCTCTAACACTTGTCTAAGGTTGTTACTATAATAGGACTATCCATAGGTAAATTGAACAAAGGAATTAGTCTTACTTGCACAAGCCCTATGTAAATATATTTATATTCACCTTTGGCTTTACTAACTATTTCTTTTATTTTGGCTACATTAATTAGCGATACATCCATCTTTTTTAGTTCTATACTAGAAACCTGAGTTGACTCAAATTGGGAGATGTCTACAATTGATTTGAACCTAAATCTTGGACTTGTTGTAAATATTATTAATGTCTACCTTAGGTAGTTTCCATTCTAGGCAACTCTTAGAGGGATCTTCGTAAGAAAAAGATCCTTCTTGTACCAAAGTATTATCCAAAAGGACTAACTCTTCTCGTAGGGCAACTTCATCTTTATTCATCATGAATTTTTAGGCTGTCTATTAATCAAATTCATCTAGGTCAATCTCATATTCAGATACTACTTCATAGATTGGATCTATCTCAAAGTCCATATCAGATAATTCTTCTCATTTATAGGCTCATATATTGGACTCTCATTTTCAAAGAAAACTTTTCTCAAGTTTTCTTTTCGCTTATTCTTGTGAGGACAAAAATCAACCTTGCGACCGTTTGAGCCACAAATCCAATAGCATGAGTAGCTACTTAAAGGTTTTCCTTTAGGGTATTTAGGTTTTTTTCTATATTTTTTCTTGAAAGCTTCTATTTTATCATTTTCCCTAAAGTTGGTTTTTCTCTTAATAAACTTAGAAATACAACCTTTTTCCTTTTATCTCTTTCTCTTTTTGATATTCTTATTTTTCTGTAATCTTTAATTTTTTTATTAGAAGAATATCTAGTTTTCAATTGATTGTTATGCCCAGATGGACAACCATACCTTTTTGGGATATATTCAATTTGAGAACAACAGTAAATAAAAAAGACACTTTACATCTTTCTTTACTTAGAGCTCTGTACACACCTTTCTCATGGCATACTTCACTGCCTATATCTTTCCTCCTAGACCATCTACCACTTTGTCTTCATTTAGGAGTAGTTGATAGGTTGTTTTGGCTACTTCAGGCTTTAGTTCTGGAATCTTAGCAAAAAACATTTATGGCATGTAATTTTGAGTTGCAAAATTGAGATTATAACAATATTTTTGGAACTTACATGCATAATTATCAAAATAACACATGTCACAAATTTGCAATTTCATTAATGCCACTGGAGATTATTCTTTTTCTAGGGATTCTGTTGACAATGAGAACCTACAAAATTCTCTTTTCAAAGTGTATACTACTATAACAATCATATTATCTGATAACAATTCTTTATCTATTTCATATGTTATTTTGCTATTTTTTGCTAACATGGTCCAAACTTCTATGCATTTCTTACCATGGTAGCTTTGCAAAGTTTATAAACTTATTTTGGAGTAAAGTTTCCCAACTTTACTACAAATTTAATCATAATAACTCATTTATCTATCCTTTCATATGCCTTCTTTTCACAATCTAGATTGAGAAAAAGCTGTAGGGCTTATTACTGGCCTCAACTGGTTTTCCTTAGTTGTGAACTCTTCTTCACCCTATAAGGATTGTTGGGTTTGTACAAAGCTCTTTTCATAGCTAAAAGCTCATTAAATGTTCTATCATCTATATGAATTGGACTTTTCTCTATCAAACCTAAAGACTTTTTATGGTCTTGAGCTAAATTGGAATTGTCTATATTAGCTACCTTATTTTCATGATCTAATATAAAAGGAACCATTTTTTCTTTCCTTAATTTTTTTACTATTTTTTTTGAATCCTTTTTCCTCGACACCTTATGTTTTTTCAACCTATTTTCCCTTTCCACTGTATGAAGCCTCTCATTCACCAATTTTCCTACTTCATTTCCTAGTGCTTACGTAGCTTCTAATGAACTTTCGACACTCTTTATGGCATGGTGATGTTCAAGAAGTCTATTTACCTTATCTCGTAAATTTTTCATCGATGACAACCCTGATTGATTATTAGAGTTTGAGATATTTTTAAAAATCTCTAGATTCTTCAAGGCCCTTTTGTCCTTTCAAAGGACTCGATTTGATGGCCTTCACCCAATTTTAGGCTGTATCAAAGTTTAAGCACTATATAGATATCCAACTTAAAGTTCAAGAACAAAGCGTGCAAATTTGCATTTTTACCAAAAGTAGCATATAAAAAGGACTTTTTGGATATATTTTCTAAAGTTGAGTGAGTTTTGAGTTAAAAATAAAGATAAAAGACTATCCAAGTATATTTCTATAATGAAAATCATCATGTAAATAAAATTTTGAAGCCATGTCTAAGAATCCAAACAACTCTCATGAGGAGAAAAAAAAAATTAAAACCGAAAAGATGAATAATAAAATGATAAATTTAAAATTTAGCGGAAAAGATACCATTAATGACAATTTAAATGAGAGATAATACATAATTTCTTTTAATTTGTCTAAAAACTTTTTATACATTTGAACTTTTTAAGTACCTATTTTTTATTATAAAAGAGAGGTATATAGTCTAAATGTCATAAAAGAGAAATCAAATTTAAAATTTTCTGCACTTTTGATTGAGTGCTGACTATAACATTTTTAAATGCCTCTTTGAGCAATAACTTATTGGAAGTGAGAGTAAATACTTTTTATCAAAAATTGTCCAGTATTCTTTTACATGCACTTAATATTTTCTATAAGCTTAGGCATGCATGTAAGAGAACAAATAAGAAATTTACAAGAATATTCGATACACTTTGAAGAAGTTGAAGTGCGTGGATGGACGTGGTAAAAGTCAAGATGCATAACACGTTTTTTTGGACAAAATTTAACTTAATACTTACTTGACCCCTCATTATTAGTCATTTAATTCTTTAAATTAATTAAAAAATTATTTAATCCCATAAAAATTGATTTTTAAATCTATTTAATTTCTTATTAACACGTCATATTTTTATTAGACGCAATAGGTTAAAAGATAAGACTAAATGGTAATTAAAATAGATAGTTAAAGAAGTTAATTGATTTTTTTATTAATTTAAAAAGCCAAAAGATGATGAAAATCAATAATTCAAATAACTGAATAATCTTTTTATTAGTTTAAAAGAATAAATAATTAAAAAATAAAAAATTTATAAGTTCATATATGTATTTGATAAAAAAATTTGAAAAAATTGTAATGAAACATGACGAAAAAAATATAAAAAAATGAAATATCTAACAATTTGATAGCAAATAATATTCCTTCAGTAATATATTTTTTCGAGTTTGAGCTTTTATACTTTTTTATGTGTGTATATATCAATATTAATATAATAGTTAAAATAATTTAAGGATTAAAATTTAATGTAGATGCTATTTCTTTTAAATTTTTCTCCTAATTTTGGACATAATAAAATAGAAGAAAGATTACGTCAGATTTTTACCGTCACAATCTTTCAATATCCGTAAGAGATGAGAACAATAAAGATCGAAAAAATAACCAAAAAAAAAATTGTGGAGGTTAATGTAAAGATTGTAAAGTCTAGAAAGAAAACGAAATTAAATAAATTAAAAATAAAAAATAAAAATGGGCCCCACTCTCTTACTGTCCTTTTTTTCTTACATAAATTAGCTTTTTTCTCGTATACCACATTGCTTATACTACCACGTGTTCTTCTTTCAAAGCTAACATTGCATGCTTTTATGGTTTTTTCTCTCTCTTTTTTTTTTTTTTAGTTTTATTACCAACAACTAATCAAAGTCCCGCGTTTGACGCCTCTCTCCCCCTCCAAGGCTCCAACTGGCCACTTGAGTTTCGTCCTTCTCTTTACTTCCCCATTTCTACTGAAACTTCTATTAAATTAATTGAACAGAATCAATTTACAAATTAGTCCTCCAACTTTTTAAGGAATAATAACTTACTCCAACTTCCATTTTCTTGTAAAAAACATGTTAAAAGTCAAATATATCATTTTCTTTATTTAAAATAAATTACATTTACTTCTAATTTTTTTTATTATGCAATGCTCATAAAATGATAAAAATGATATATATCCTAAACGCATAAAAATAAGTTAAGATTATCATTTTTTTATAATGCCCATTCCATAAAATATAAAGCACATTTAGGTAGAAATTAAAAAGAGCACACTACCCTTTAACAAATTTAATGGCAATTTTTTTAGAATAAGCTTGAAAGTGACATAATTCACATCACGTTTTCGTTTAAACTCACTTTACCTTAATCATTTAAAATAGTTTTCTATTTATTTTCAGTTTTTATCAGAATGGTAGAAGACATGGCGTAAAAAAAAGGAAAAAAAAAATTGTAGGTTGTAGAAATTTATTCTAAATCAATACTTAAAATTTATTTATCAGTTTAACTGAAAAATTGATATTTAATAAAATTAAAGAGTTTAGGGACTAAATTGCATTTCAGTATAAATTTGATTAAATAAAACGAAAATTACTCACAGAGCACACAAAAAAGAAAAGGAAAATGCCCTGTCACATCCTCACCCAGTACCCATTTTCATGTGCCCACTTCCTTTGAACTCCTTCATATCAAAAACCTAGGGTTTCTCTCATTCTTTCTTTCTTTCATTCTTCGTCTTCTTCTTCTTCCTCTTCTTATTTCGATTTCGATTTTCAATTTCTGTTTACATGGTAAGTATAGATAGATTAATAGTAATCATCAATCAATCACTCATTGAATTCAATTCCATTCCTCTTTCTATACATGACGGACCAACAGCAGCAGTTACAGAAGCAGGAGGAGAAGCAACAGAAAGAATATAGACCTTGTCTCCAACAAGATGGAGAGAAGCGGATTTTCGATAATTGTTCGCAAAACGCTGACTTTATGACCATCGATCAATGCGAGACGATTCGAGAAATGGAGGATTCTCAGCTAGTTGGACCTCCGCCTTCTGTTAATACCGATGCTATTGCCACTGCTGGTGCTAATGGTTTGGTTGCCACGGGTGATGTGAATATGGTGGATGTAGAGGTTAGAACTGCGGCCACTGTTGTCGATGTTAGTTCCGTCAAGCGGAAGCGTGGTCGGCCTCCCAGAATTCAGGGCAAAACAGGGCCGTCGCCTCCTCCGCAGAGAAGGAATAGGGAGGAGGAAGATGTTTGCTTTATTTGTTTTGACGGTGGTAGCCTCGTACTTTGTGATCGGCGGTGAGTTTTTCTTTTTTTTTTTTTTTATATTTCAATATGTCATTTGGTTGCCATGAATGAAAGATATTGATGATAGATGAGGAAAATTCAGTTACAGACAGAAATTTAGTACTTGTGTGGAAGAACTGAAATTGCTTAAAATGTGCATATTTTGTTTACTCCTAGGCGATTGCGACTTGGATTGTTTTTAAATTTTTCTATTGAGCTTCGGTTGCTTAATTATTTTGTGTTGCTCTGTGGTAGGGGTTGCCCTAAGGCTTATCATCCTGCTTGTATAAAGAGGGACGAAGCATTTTTCCGATCGAAGGCTAAATGGAATTGCGGTATATCTCAATAAATGACCGTTTCCTTATTGACATTTTTCACTTCTAGCTACGGGTATTCCATTAACAAAGCAAGGCTATGTTAAACTGCAGTCTGTGTGCTTTTTCCTTTGGAGGATGAGTTTTATTTTAAATTATTTTATTTTATTTTATTTTTTTAATGCCAGCGAACTTCAAAGTGTATATGAACATAAAAATATACTTGTAGCTTAAAACTCTGATGCATCTTACTTTTTTGCTATTTAGTGAGGGGGCATATTGCTTTCCCTTCAATCAGCGGTTGACCTCTGTTTGCATTTCATTTTGTAGCAGTTGTTGTCAAAGTCTATCTTTTCGAAGTTGCCATTCTTTTTGTCCATTATTAGGTTGGTTTCTTGGATGGACACTGTCTAATTATGGTATATTCTCATGGTGGCATATTTGTAGCAGCTTCACTTTATAAAGTCTGTCTTTAATCAATCGTAGTTAAAGTCCATCTTTATAAAATTTATGTTCTTTTTTTCCATTATTAGCTAGATTTCACGGCGGATGCCGCCTA
>CANXYI010110251.1:0-10136 GCA_948208565.1 Hura crepitans
TAAGGAGATAGGATGATATGGATGTGATTTGGATATGGAAGAAATGTGTTGCTATGTGTTACATGCTTGACTAGGTGTATGTCATGTATGCCATGGCATAGGTATGTATGTATGGCATGAAGGCCTATAAGGTTAGGATGGCAACATTATGTATAACGTGTGAATTACATGGAATGAGTTGGAAATTGTATAGTTGGATAAAAGGAATTAGTATAATGTGATGTATAGATGGTATATGTGAGGTGGACATATAACAACATAATATATAATAGGTAAAGTGAAAGATGTTAGGTGTAAGCATAAGCATTTAACTAAAATAGGATGTTTAATATTTTAGGATGTGAATTGATGGATCCATAGGTTAGGACAAGTGTAATGTTGGATAGGGTAGAATATCTTAAGACATTATGGGTTGAGATGAAATAAAAAAGAGAGAAAAAAAGAAGTTGATTAGGAAGTTGGTAAGAAAAAGTTACCAAATGAATAATACTTTTACAAAAAAAGGACCTATAACTATCTAAGAAATTACGATGACCTGTAACTGTCTAGAAAATATGACCTAATGAAATAAATTAATATCTATATCTTATTAACTTGAAAATAATTGGAATAAATATTTGGTAAAATGAAAGAGTGACTAGCTGAATTAAATAAGAACCAGAATGGGTTAGAGAGCTACATAATTATTAAAAAGCTGAAGGAATAAATTATAAGATATGATAAGAAATTATTAATATATAAATAATGTATGGTTAGAACTTAAGAAAACTAATAAATGGAAATTTTTTGGACTTTAGGATATACAAAGATATTATATTCTATAGAGACCTAATGATATGTGTATAGGGTAATCCTTATAAAGAATTCCACAAAGTTTATGGAGCAAATTATTAGATAATACAAAAAATAAATATGATCATAAATATAGTAACAAAGAGAGTAAATTTCTAAATCTGGGAACTAAGTTATGGTAGTGTACCATAAGAAATAAGTAAAACAAAATCTATGGAATGTAATCTTTTCGGATACAGGGAAATGAGGTAAATTGGACATATGTTGGTAATAAAGAAGAATTAGAACTAGTTATAAAAGAAGCTAAAAGACAAATATATGGAAGTAATGACAGGAATGGAACTAGAGTTATGAATATGACAACTTGATGAAACTAAAGGGATAGAAAGTGGAATTTAACTGATTAATAAATTAAGATAAGCACCGAAGTTAATATATTTTATTATGGTAATCTAGATAGTGAATGTAAGGGTTGTAAAAGTAAATAACAAGGGAATTTGGGATACTGGTTGCTTAGACACTGGATAGGTTGACCCATCAACTAGGGATTAGCAGCTGCTAAAGGCTGAGTCTATATGGATTTTAGCCTATTTGTGGTAGGTGTAGCCGTTGAGTATTGCTTTGAGCCTGCACACTCTGGGTATTAAGAGGCTTATGGCTAATCCCTACTACCCACTCATAGGTATTAGGAGGTCTATGGACTGATCCCTATTATCCACTTGTGGATATTGGGAGGTCCCCCAGGACTGATCCTTGCTATCCACCAGATTGCATTAGATTATCTGTGATGATTTGTATTAGGATATTGGGAGGTCCCACGGGGCTGATCCTTGCTATCCCTTGTACAGATATTGGGAGGTCCCCAGACTAATCCTTGCTATCTGGCTTTTTGATATTAAGAGGTTCTTAGGAACTGATCCCTACTATTGAGTGAAGGGTGTGTATAAACACCAAGGTCCAAAATTGGGGCCACTCTATAGCTTAGTCTTTTATCCAGTTCTCGAACTAGGTGGGTGCAGCTGCCGAGGCTCAAAATAGGGGCCACTGCATATTGTGATTCTTGTTATCCACTGGTTGGGAGTTCTTCCTAAATCGTGCGAGTATAAAGGGACTGATTAGTGAATTTGAACAGACTTAAAAGATATGTTAAGTACTGGAAGATAAATTGTGATGATTAAGATAACCTATAAGTAAATACCTTAAGAATAGGAACTAAGCTATCAAAGGAGATGGAATAAACCTATGTAATCTTAGTAAAACTCTTAAAGGAAGTAAAAGACTAGTGAAATAAGAAATGAATAGGAAAACCTGCATGAAGAAATAAGTTATAAAGGAAGTTATCTATCTCAAGTGAAATAGGCAGTAAACTATACATAGATACATAATGAATAGAGCTAAAAGATAGAGATTAATCAGGGAATAGTAAGAATAGATGGCTAAACTATGCTAGTCATACAACCTAGGTATGGTAAGAGTGATTAGAATGGAAGAATGTTAGTATGGAGCACAATTAAGTAGTAATGAAATAATAAGGAAAGATGAAATTGCATATGTAACCCTGGGTTAAGACTCTAGTTGAGGTAATGTAAATCAGTTAATAAATAGTCATAACTAGGCACTTTAATAGAGTGATTAAATTTAATTATTAAATGAAATTAAAAACTTTTTGTGTGCCTACATGTGATAGTGGCATATGGTATGTTTTGTTAAATTCACCACTGAGTGCATACTCAATGTAATGGGTATCTAATGCACAAGTGGTAGATTGGGATGATATGATAAGGTCAACCAATAGTGCAGCCGAAGACTGTATAGGCCTGATACTGACTTACTATATTAAGATGGATTGGTAGATAGAGGCACTCGGGCATGTTACTATGAGTAGTTAAGTGTTATGATGCTTAGTTAGCCAGTACGATAGCCTATAATAGTGTGAAATGAGTTTTTAGCTATAATAATAGCCTAGGCTGATATTTGACAGTAAGATCAAGCATGGAAGTGTCATATGCCTGAGAGGCTCACTACAAATCACCAGAACCATTAAATGAAATTTCTGTGCTAAATAAGAGAAACCCATTTAAAAGTTAAACGAAAAGCCCTTAGGGAAATCTAATGATAGGTGACCTCACGGGAAATAGTACACTTTGCTTATTTTCTTCGAGAATAGGAAGGGGGTGTCACAAGCCTACAACGTTCTGAGTGTAATGTTATCAATATTAGTTTGACATTTAAGTAGCATCTATACCTTTAAATGTTTAATTCAACATATCATAGGATATTACCACTTCTAGATGAATAAGTATATATATGGAATAGACATTTCCTTAAGAATGACATTATTATAAGATGTTTTATCATGCATTAGCCCCCAATAAGTTCAAGTATAATGCTAGCATACGTACTTTAGTAGTTATTATCCTAAACCAAATCTTAATTATTAATATTATCCTTAATTATCTCTATCAAGTCATAACACTTCTATCATGCATTCTCTAACTAGATGTTTTTCATAATATCTTCTTTTAAATTTATGTGCACCTAATATAATGCTCTATAAGATTTAGCTGATACACTAGATGTGAGCTAACTTCATTCAGTAACTTTACTTAGATTCATACTTTGCTAGTAATAACTCACACTACATAATTGCTATATGAAATATGTGAATATTAGAAATTATGTTATGTCTACTTCACTTATGATTCACTTAATCTTAATATTCATTTAATAAATTTAAACAATAGTTTCATTAAATTGTTTAACCTTTGGCCTATATTTTAAAGATCAATTCTGAAATAATAGATAATGGTATCTAATCTATATAGGAGCCTACATTTTTTTAACCCAATGGTTGCAACAATTATCAAATCTCAATATGTGTAGATGGTTCTATTTCAAAACCTTGACCGCTACACCGATCTCAAAACTTATGCAGGGGCTCGTATTCTGGACCTTAACAATTACACCTATCATCAAATCTCAAGATGTGGCCTTTTGAGGACCTTAGGGCAGCTACACTTTCCATTAAGTCTTAAGATGTGTAGTGGCCCTTCTTAAACCTTAGGGCAACTGCACCTATACAATCATAATACAATTGTCCTCATGGACTAGCACATCTTGACACTGAGGTGTCCTATTAGCTACTAAATCTATAGTTGACCAGTCAACCTATCTAGTGGCTATCTAACTAATATGGGCTTTAAACTCTAGTCTTTATTCAATCATCAATAATGAAGTGTTCATTCATTTTAAATCAATCACACTATACTGTTGGCATCTTCATGTTACAATATTTTTTTGTTATCATTTCTCATAAATCTCATTCTTTTTCTCTTTACGCATTATTCATCTCTTTATAGTATTTTTGTTTTCCATGATATATGCATAAGTTTTGATAATTCATATATTAGTTAGCATATAGTCTTCTCTTTTCTTCTCAAGGCATTCAACCATACATACATGTATGACTGCTATTTCTCATTTCATAATACATGTTTCCTTATTTCCTTTTTTTTTTGTTCTAGTATCTCTACATGCATTATAATTTCAGTACCTCCCTCTTAGTATAAAGTCAATGAATTGCTATTCAACCATTTAGGTGATTCATACTAGTTCTATTTTCATTCATTTATTCATCTTAATTGCTCTCATACTACTTAAACTAAACTAGAATCATTCAATCTATACATGGGTATCAATTACATACAAGCATGAATAGTGAGCCATTCGGCCACTCTAAGCTAATTACACCAAATCCATATTTCACTCATGAGTTTCATTTTAAACACATCCCATTACTTAAATAAATCTAAAATTTAAATGCTACCATTTCAAGTATCAATTACACATGTACATACGTAAGAGTTATATGTTTCGACTATGTTAACTCTAGCCACCTATGACACTTTACATTCCTTTTTCCTCATCATATAGGTATTATGCATCATCCTTATACATTACATATATACACATGCATTTGTGTGTAACCATACACATGTCATATCACCTATATTTCCAAATTATGAATTTAATCAAGTTTAATAAATGAGTCTACAATCCACTCACATAATTACCTTAATTTCCTAAGCAAGCTCATCCATTCATAAATCATGTTTATCACATAACTTAGTCAAGCTGTTTGGCTGTATCTAATTTTTACCCAAACCCTTCATCTTCAACTTTATTGCCTTACTTAACACCTTTTAAACCTATATTTTACATATTTTACATGTTACTTAAGCCTTAAACCTCACCTATCCTCATATTTCCACAACACCTATTTTCATTACCAAAGAACATTATCACTCATATTACTTATTATTTATCCTAATCATCTCAACCATTTTACTAAACGTAACACAATCAAAATACACACACATGTATTATGCCTTTTGGTCATTTAACCTTCTTTGCCAAGCCACCACCTTATCTCATGTATATACCACCATTACACACTTACACATCTATACAATTCAAAATTTCATCATTTATCATTATCTTTATTCTTTATCTCATTTAATCCATGCCTTATACTAATTACAACACATATCAAATTCACACACATACTCACATACAAATTTAGTCATAAGGATAATTTTACTTTTAAGCATTATTTTCTATTCAATTTCTATCCATTCTTATCACTTAGCACTCAATTAAGTTAACTATACCTACTAACACAGATTATACACATACATCAATTATTACCCTACAACATATTGACATCCATACTTTAAAATTTACAAATTAACATCCCATACATATATTTCAATGAACACACTAACCTAAATGCTTTTTAGCTTCCATTTAGCCTCTTTACATCACTCTAACACCAAGTCCCATAGCCTCTATCAATTCCTCATAAACATACACATACTTAAAATTAAAAAATTCTTAATATATCACATAAAGCTCTAAAATTCAATCTAACTTTTGAAGTATCTGTTTGACATCCAAAGCTACTTTGGAAAAATATTAAACCATGAAAATAATCAACTTTTACCTTAAGGTGACATTATTCACCCATATTTGAATTCTCTAAATTTGGGCTCCCTTTTCCATTTTTCTTACTAGAATAGTCATTAGAGAGATATAGAGTCTAATTTTATATATTTAATTAGTAGGGGTAAGGTTGATTTAGAAGAGAAAAAGGAGAAAAAGAAAGAGAGAAAACTCACCCTTTGTTGCTATCAAGAATGACAATATTTAGGGAGGAAGAATGGTGTTAAGCACATAATGTATTATGATGTTAAACATGAGGTATTATGATGGTAATAATATGTGTAACATAAATAGGACATGGCATATGAAAATATTTATATGTTTATGGTTATGTATGGCATTAGGATAAAGCTTAGTATATATAATGTCTGCTAAGAAATAGGTAAAGAAAAATGTTTACTAAGTGTAAAGTAAAATTTATTATATGGCACATAATAAGGAATATAAATTTGAGTATTTATAAGATTTATTTGCCATGAAAGAATTATGGAAAAAATAATGATAAAGTATGGTGATGGAAATGTAACATTATGTGAGACATAATGGTATGATATATGATGGCATGAGGCTATAAGAAGAAAAAAATATGAAATGACCAAATAAATAGTAACATTAACATAAATGATCTATAACTATCTAGTGAAGAAAATGACTTATAGTTGTCCAATATAAATAAGCAAAAGAATTTAACTTACAACTATGTCCTAATAATACAGAAATAAATTAAATGAAAGAATAATAAATGAATAAAAATAATTAATATACAATTGGCCCAATAGTTAGACACCCACTAAATAGGTTGATCGGTTAACTAGGGATTAGCAACTACTACAAACTTTATGCCTTCGGGGCTATTGCTTTGATGATTATGATAGCAGGTGCAACCGTCTAGGTCATAATGTTAGGTACTGCACTATATGGGTATAGCTATGGCAGTTTTGATGTGCAACCACTACACTAGGCTGGTGCAGCTATTGAGATCTTGAGATAGGCCACTGCACTATGCTGGTGTAGTAGCCGAAGTCCAGTTAAAAGCTACTGCACTATGTAAGGTAGGTGCAGTTACTGAGGTCTTGTGGTTGACCATAGCACTATGCTAGTATAGTAGCTGAGGCCCAGTTATAGGCCACTACACAGTTTAGATTTCCCTTGTAATCTAGTGTTTTAAAGTGTCATCTTTCTAGTTGGGCCTAAAAGATAAAATAAATATAATAAATGGTGATATTAAATGGTGAATGGAAAAATTATTAAAATGAAGTCTATAGCATGAAATTGATAAATAAATTAATAAGATAGAAGAATAAATTATTATTATTGTTATTTTTATTATCATTACTACTATTGTTATTACTATTATTTTTCTTATGACACTGTCTTAGTATATTGCATGATGCATGCATGACTTGTATGATGCATATGTGACTGCATGACATGCCTTTATTGTATTAAATTCACCAATGAGTATTGTTCTCAGCATATCGGTGTTTCGATGCGTAGGTAGTAGATAGTTTAATAAATCAACCTCAATAAAGTATTGTAATGTAGTAGACTGATTTTAAGGGTACATTTCTATTCTTTTTATAGTTTTAGAAGGAATTCATGTAATTCCGATGGAGTTGGGTTTAGTTTTTTGTATGACTAAATGTTTATGTCAACAAATAGCTAATGGATTTATATGATGTATGGTTATATTACACTAAATGGTATTAAATTTATATTCTGATGTGATGTGAGCCCAAGGCCTTATGTGATGATATTATAGAGTTAATTATGATCTGTACAATGATATTAAAGGGTTAGTCTAAAGATTTAAGTAATATCTGAATGAAAAATATGCATGTTTGTACATGTTAAATGAATGAGCCCTTAGAGCAATATTAGGATAGGTAACCTAGTGGAAGGTAGCACCACTTGTCTAGTTCCTCCGACAATCGAGCAGAAGGTGTTACATATATAACTATACACACAATTCTTTCATATTCATAAACTTACTTATTTGCAATACATACACTTACACATAAAAGTGTAAAAGTGTAAAATTCACCAAGTTTCCATAATCTATATTATGCTTCAAAAATTGAATTTCACATTCAAAATGGACACTCTCGGCCCATGGTAGACAAATTAAGCTAATAATGTCTTTTCTCATTTTAATCATGGATTTTAACATTTTTGACATGGAAGTTTTGGATGACATAATGCATTTTTGACTAGAAATACTTGTTAACACCTCATTAATTGCTTTACATATATTCAAACAACCTAGTGACTTAAGTAGAATTTCATAACCTTTTTCTTCCTAATTCAACCTTAAAACTAGGATGGGGAGATGCTCCTAACTATACTGCTAACGTTGACTAAATTTTAGGCAGTATAAGGGTTGTCCAAATCTTACCAAAATTTTTTATTTGTGGAAAAATGCTTTTATATCTTGTAAGATCATCTAACAATCATCCAATGATTGTGACATCATTAATCATGCAACAAAATACATCACAACCATGACATGGGGCCCATCACCCCTAATGATGACTCATGGATAAAACTAACAAACTTGATTTAGGTGGGTTGGTTCTCGAGATGGAAATAACACTTACGTGTATCATACCAGTATGCTCCACTAATTTTGGAGTCATATACATGCATATACAGATACGAGGTTGCTATCTATCTAACTACTTTATGTAAATATAATTACTTTGTAAGACAATATACTATTATACAACATATTATACACATAAGTGGCACAATCTCGAATACATTAAACATATTCTATTGCATCATGGTATGTTAGAATTTTGGGCCAGATTGTATGACAATTGTGTTCTCCTTAGCATGTGCCACACCCCATTCCCATTACTATTTAAACTACTGTAAATTTTATAAACTCTTTATGTCAGCCCCAGGCGTTATCGGACACTTTAAAACAAACGGGCAGCATAACTGCTACTTTGTTCCCTAGCCAAATTTTTAAAACCTGTAAAAGAACACTTCTATGAATCACACACCATCACCATCCATCAATAGACCCTCTAGTCCTCCAATACATCATCAAATCACACACATATCAATTATAATAACTCATAAGGTTGGAGACCCACTAGCACACATCCAAAATTAATACAAACATCATAAATACAATCTTAAGCAGTTCACTACACATTAATACTTCTTTAATACTGCAAGTGAGTGCTCATAACCCACATAACCTCTACACATGAGTGCATTACTATTACAACACATAAGAAAGCAAAATACAAAACCAAAATAGACTTGAACAGCTACATTAATGACGAGGCCTGATGCTTGCTTTTCTTCTATCTACAGCCTATGCATTGAAAACCGACATGCTTAGTATGAAACTCAGTGGTGGAATAATCCAAATACAATATGTCATTTATGCGACATGCAATGATTCATGAAATGTACACACCCATACAATTATATGTCTGACTAAAACACCCATTCATTATCTTCAGCTTTATTATGTATATATGACTCAATGGCATATAACCAAAATATTTAAATTTAATTAATTATAGGCCTAAGATAGACAGACATCACTTTAAAACACTAGACAGTGGGAAAATCTTGTGCAGTGGCCCACTTTTAGGGCCTAGGTAGCTGCACCTACCTTAATACTATGCTGATACCTATAGCAGATGACAAAGAACAGTCCATGAACTATTCCCTCACCTGCAGTGTATACTGATCAATGCCTATGGTGGACACTTGAGGCAGGTCTGTAGACCACCCCAAGGCCATAATTAAATGCCCTATAGTGCAGTGGTTCTCATTAAACCCAAGCGGCTACACTCACTATACTGTATTACCTGGCAGTGGGTCCCACAAAGAGACTGACTACCTAACAACTATTCTGTCCCTAGTTGATTGGTCAACCCATCCAGTGGGTGTCTAATTGATGGGCCATTAATTAATTTTAGACCTGATTTCATTCATGTATTATGTTCAATTTACTTTTGTATCCTAACTATATCCATTAATTACCATTTTACCCTTGTCGCAATTTTACTATTCATTTGGTCATTTTGGTTTTTCATGCCTATGGTTATTCACCTATTACAAGTCTCATTTGGAGACATCTAAGTACCATTACTCCTTTAGGTCCCTCATACACATAATGCATATGAAATGACCAAATTACCCTTTACAATTCCCATGTCAATTTATTTACCCATTGTCAACCCTTTTCATACCAATTCCAATTACTCATTTTAACACACTTATTAACATTCGTAGGCACCCTAGAACCCCTAATACCTAACCACACACATTGCACACCTTATTATACCTATTAGGCCGAAATTCACATATACCCTTAC
>CANXYI010110252.1:0-10497 GCA_948208565.1 Hura crepitans
TTTTAATGATACGGCGACCACCGAGATCTACACTCCGGATTACACTCTTTCCCTACACGACGCTCTTCCGATCTATTCACGAGAGTCGGGATTTTCGGGTCGTTACATTATCAAGTGTGGGACTGGTAGCATATAGGCTAGCTATACCACCTGAGTTAGAGAAGATTCACAATGTATTCCATGTGTCTAGGCTTAGGAGAAATCATTCGGACCTATCTTATGTGATATCAGTTAAAACAATTGAGCTATAGCTAGATTTGACATATGAAGAAAAATTGATTCAGATTTTGGCTAGAGAAGTGAATCAGTTAAGGAATAAGCAGATTCCATTGGACAAAGTGTTATGGAGGAACCATAATACATGTAAAGTTATATGGAAAAGAGAAGACAATATGAGTTAATTATTCAGTTTAGGTAATTTCGAGGATGAAATTACTTAAGAGGGGAAAAGTCTTAATGCTCTTAAACTAATAAAAAAATGGCAACAAGGGCCATGATTGTAAATATAAAATAAATAAAGGATTTAAAATATAATTATGTGTGATAAAAAACTTTAAAATGGAGTTTTACTTTTATGAGATGTGGGTCGTTGGATGGATGTTAACGAAGCAATCCTAGCCATATAAATCGAATGCCATTCTCTTCTTTACTGCTCTAAAAAATATTATAATTATCTTTTCCTCTCATCTCACTATCTCATCAAGGTAAAGTGTTTCTATATCATTTTTTCATTCTCTTTTGGATTCTTTACTGCCTATTGATGTTTTAGATTGGGTTATTTTTTATTAGGGATTGCTGTAATTAAACCTAGAATGGAGAAATGTGATAGTTTAAGGCAAAAATTGAATGGAAAATGAGTGTTCAAGGATTGAATTGCATTTCAAATCATTCTATAGCATGTATTGAGTATGTGTATAACCATTCTTCTATGATTTTTGCTACCAATTGATTAAAATTGTATGTTTAGGTTTGTTGTGATAAATGTTGAATTTCTACCTTTACTTGGCTTTTTGATGCAATTTAATGATTTTAACATGGGATTTTTATGGAAAAATTGTGTAAAATGATTAGAAATGAATTAGGGTTGATAATGGCATGTTTTGGATTAAGATTGGTTGAATTAGAGTTATTTTGCTACTGAATTTTTGAAGAACATCGCATTAGAATCTGCCAAGTTGTAGGCCCACAGCCATAACTCTCATAGGCTTATGGCTGTGAGCCTATCAAAATGGATGAACAACCTCTAGAATTTTCAAGGCCTCATAACCGTGAACACAAAAGGGCTCATGGCTGTGACCCCTCAATAGTGACCATAATCTTTGTTTTGTTAAGCATAATGTGTTTTTTCAAATGGATTTTTATGTACACTCTATGCCAAAAGTGACCAAAGTTTCTTAAGCACTTTTGGCATATTTTTAACTAAATGATCAAGTGTATGGAATGAAATCTATATAAGATGAATGTAAGGATGGATTAGATCAAATGAGACAATCATAATATGCAAAGTAAGTCAAGCTCATATGTTTAACTATGATTTAACTCCAAATACATTATATTGGCTATCTAAATACAACACTTGGTAAATGTTCTACTTTTTATTATGAATAATGATTCCATGGCAAGAGTTCACTTACTTTTGACTTCATGACTTGATTATTGAATATGACATGATAAGTGAAGTTATAAACATGATCAACTTATGTCATACTTATGAGTACTTATTGAGCTATTGAGAACATTAGTAACGCAATTTGGCATGTGACTTTAAAATGGCATAATGTTATGCAACTGTATTTATACTATGAACATCTTACTACATCTAAATGAATACAAAGAGAATATTAATGCAATTGATATATTGAGATGGTATTAAACACTAAGATGCCCATGTATGCTTGAATTAACAATAGTGTTGGAATAAGTTGGCATGCTAATAGGTCTTAGCAGTACTGTATCACAGTCATTACTATAACATTATTATAATAGTTACAACCGTGTAAGCTCAAAGAGTACTGTATAACTCATTAATGTAATAGATACAATAATTTAAGCCAGAGGGTACTATACAACTGATTATTGTGTGGGCACATCTATATAAGCTCCAAGAGCATTGTGTAACTGACTTACTAATATATTGAATTGTAAGTATGGACATATAAGTCTTGAGGACATTATACAATCTATTATCTAATCTATAATGGTCTAGGATACATTGGGCCATGTAAAGAAAGGTAAAAGATAATAAATGATAATTGATACACGAACTTAAACATCAATGGCATGCTACTATGATATCATATCCTACTTGACTTGTATTAAATAAAGAGGTGAAATAGATTTACATTGTTTAATGGCCATACATGTATTGTGGTAATGTACTTATGCATGATGACAACCACCCATATGTATAATTAAAGCTTAACCGTGTGTATTGATGATTGTGAATGATACACTATGTAAATATATATATATATATGATGTAGTGTTGTTATGTATGTATTGTTTAGTGGTAAATCATAGATGGTTATATACCACTAAAAAAATTTTGCTTAGTGCATAGGTTGTTTCCATGAATAGGTTAAAGATTCCTGGTTCAATAGAGAAAGCATTGCAAGTGGGGTCTACAGCTGAGATTGAGCATGATGTCATCCATATTGTGATCACAAGTCCATAAATTTTATTTTGTTACGTTTGAATTTGATTGTAAAGTTTATATAAGTCTGATATTTTGAATTGTAAATACCAAATTTGGCCCATTTGAATAGCCTATGCATGGTTTGGAATTTTTATTTGGTTTTGCATAGTGAAATTGTTTTCATTTTGTGAACATGAGAATCATACAATTGTTGTATCATGTGAATGAAAGTATTATGTGAATAAATGTCTATTGTGCATATGAATTATACATGTGAACTAAAAAATTAATGCATATGTGATCATTAAAGTATAGGTGCCTTAGGCATATAATGTGGCACTCCTACAGCTTGTGTCTTCGAATATCGATAGGAGGGCATTACAAGTTCTCCTCAGGAAAAATATCATTAATTTCTCTTAAAGCTATAGTTGAAAAAGAAATAAACTACTAGTGAAATAAGAAGTAAGATTGTGGCTTACCTTATCCAATCCCAATAAGGTCTTAGCCATAATCAAAGGGATTAAGTTGAAACTTACATATAAATGATGTAAGAAACTAGTCACCAAGAATTCACCTTTTCCAGAAGGGCTAACCAAAGGAACTACCAAATAAGGCAATAGGCAATGATATTTATCCTCCTCAATTTGGGATGGTCATTGATGAATAGAAGCTTCTCCAAATTGGGTTATTGATTTTTGGCCATGACAAAGACATATTGAGGTTGATCCATTCCAAAAGTAGGAGTTCATTGAGATAGATATGGTACGTGTGGGTAAAAAACAATTAATAAATGATCATATGGATAATAGAACCCTAAAATGGCCTAAAACTCCTCAATTATGAGGCAAAGCTCTTAAGAACCAAAATGAAAGACATGGTGCTTAAAGTTATAAAAATGAGTAGTAACCTTTAAGAAAGGTATATTCAACTTGATAGGAGTTAAATATCTTAGACCAGCCAATCCCCTAAGTCTAAGCATGTTCTAATTGTCATTGGACAAGTTGTTAAGAAAATAGTGGAAATTATTGAGGAAACTTGAAGATATGATGCAGAATTGATTGAATGATGAGAAAGGATAGCAAATCTTGGTTAAGATGCATTGCTGGAGGTTAGATAAGGTTTATATAACCCTTTGAAAAATAAAACTTCATAAAAAAACTAGAGTAGGAAGTACAACTGTAGAAAACCACTGAGTGGAGATTCTTTAATATACCTAAAACAACTATAACACCAAGAACATTTGTGCTAATGTAAAGTCCCATCGCATGATAGTATATGCACCAAGGTAATTTTCTAGAAACTTAAGATGCTAAGAACTAGATAGGAAATGAATAAAAAAAATCAGAGTCCTGTTTAAGTCAAGACTAACCCACTGCACAAAGCATCTTTATTTTTCTCAAGACAATCGTGTGACTGTTATGAATCACCATACATATATCTTTTACCATTGCACGATGGTAGACCTTAAATGGATACACTATGCAATATTGGTAGAAACATTAACCTTCATGACATTGGAACTTGACAATAAGAGTGGCAAAATTATCGAGTTAATTAAGCTGAAGAATCTTTTATGTTAATAAGGGAATTTAATATGTTAGCATGGTGGAGAAATGACAAAATTCAAACTAAATAAAAGGATTCAATTTGCATAATAACATTGTTCATGAGTTTAAAACAATAATAAGCATAAATACAAGAAAAAAATCCTAGAAGTTATCAAAGAAGCCCCTTAGAGAGTAACTAGTTATGGCCGAGGAGTTCCTCCCTGAATTTAGAAGTAGCACAATCTAATTTGATCACCTCTTTGGGATTAACCCCTAGCTCTCTTAATGTCTACACACATACCTTTAGTTCCACCTCCTCATCATCATATGCTACCTCTTCTTAACCACCCATCTCTTGAGGTGTGCAATAGTCTACATCTGTCCCTAGATAAGATTCTAAAAAGAAAGAATAAATTGAAAGCACATTGTAACTATGTCAGGTTTTCTTAAAATTTGCATAGGATGCATACATATAGAATAAGAATTACATACACTGGCTCTATAGGCCTATGCCATCAGCTCACTTTTTAAGCCAACAATAAGTCCATCAGCATACTCTAGTGACTCTCTCAAACACTACAAAACCAAGAAAGGAAGTTAAGCATGTATTGAAAGAGAAATCAATTGAAGAAGTAGAAGGAAACTTACCATACTAGTAGTGATCGGAGTAAATAGATTGCTGAAATGAGGAATCTCCATAATACCTTTGGATAAAACTCCCTCATGATCATAAAAATTAAAGTAAGGACCATGTCTCATAGACTGGTAAACTAATACCTTAGTAAATGAAAAGGGACTAGCTGGAGGCTGAGAAAAAAAAGCTCTCCTCAGGAATAGAAGGGGTAATAAGCTAGCAAAATAAAATGAGAGAAAAAAGAGTCATAAAAAAGAAGGGAAGAGAAACATAAAAATAAATAAAAAAAGGTAAAAAATACATACTTGACTAAATACAAAAGAGGTCACGTAGACCTTGCTTAACAAAGAACTATTCACAAAAGTAGAATACCTAGCTCGATAGTCAACAAGTAACTCAGCTTAAATACTTATCCTCCTGCGTTCAACTAACTCAGTGGGTAGGATAAAGGCATTAAACAAGACTCAATTAGATTTTTAGGGATTAGCCTAAAATGTGACCTTTGTGCCATTCTAGTACCCTCTCCTAAAATACCAACATTTGATGAATGGGCCCTCAAAGTATCTTTGCTTAGTATGAAAAAGTGAAGATCTCATCAAAGGGCTCCACTTATTAATCTATAAGCCCCACCAACATCTATGAACTTAGAATCATAGGAAATAGGTCAGTAGGAATCATAAGATAAAAAGAAAAAAAAAGAGATAAGAGATAAAAAAAATTGGGAATTTACCAATTATCTTTCAAATCATTAACCCAAGTCCAATAAGAGTGGACCTCATGCTCTCGGCCTATAATGAATGAGTTCTATCTCAATAATCTTGAGAACTTAGTATTCGAGATAATAACCATAGTAGGACAAGGGACAATACCCCTTTCATAGGCCTAAACCTAGAACAAAATAGAAAGAAGAAGAAATGAGGAGAAGAACTAAGCATAAATAGAATAAAGAAATGTAAAAAGGACAAAAGTATTACCTCTATGACCATCACAAAACTTTGTTGCACTTTTGCTGTACCTCAATAGCTCTTATCTAGTCCTATATAAAACATACCTAGAGCTAGAGATCCTTAGTCCTAAGCAAAAATAGCATCGAGATCCCATAGGGCTAACAAAAATGGACTCTTAATAGTACTCTCGATATTCACGAATAGGGTACACTCGAGTAGCATAAGAATGAAACCCCTCACTATTTTGTCAACCTGGGCCTCTAAAAGTGGATCAATAGTGCAACTCTAGTCTGTTGCTCTATAATAGAAGAGTAATAAATCCTATTACTCCCCCTTTACCTTGGGTAGAGTTTAAACAAAATAGTGACATAATCCCACTAAATGTTAGGATAGAATAAGCATCATCAAAGGCAATCAGTTGGCTATTGTATAGGATGATTGAGTAGCAACAAATTCCATTGGGCTTATTATTTCCTCCCCAAATGGCAAATGAAAGGAATGAGTGGTATCAAACCATCTCTCTACTAGTGTCTGGTAGATGTATAAATTCCCTTTTGTGGTCAATTAGGGAAGAGCAGTAAACAAATCAGCAAAAATGGTGCCCTAAAACCTATCCTTAACAAATTTAGGGAGAATGCAAAAGAATGACGTAACACTGGAAAGGCTCTTCTCCTTTTTATAGTCAGCAGAACCCTGTAAATTATAGAAAAATGGTTAAAAGTATAAAAACAAAAGTGTAAAGAAGAAAATAGTGGATCTAAAAACAATGTATGGAGGAAAGAAACATCCATACGATAGTATAAATCCATTACACAATGATTCCATGTGTGAAACCATCGTGCAATAGGCTATCCCTGCATGCGATAGTAGGACTCACCGTGCAACACTTTCCAACATCTACGTGAATTTTTTCTCTAGAAAGGAGCAATTAGCAGTGCGACTTTTTGTGTTTTTTATCCAAAGTTTAAACTTTAAGGTTCAAATAAGTCTAGGATTCCAATTATAGATTAAATGATAATGATTCTAACCTAAGTCCCAAGGTTTTCATTAAACCAAACACAAAAGAAAGAAGAAAAATGGGAGAATTTCATTTGCATGTTCCAAAGCGGACGAGGAAGTGTGAGATGGTAAATCCCAAAGAATATCCACCTTATACTTCAAGATATGGACTCTCTTAGGTAGTTTTGATTAAGTAATGGGTCTTGAAAGGCTAGATTATCTGGGTTAGGTGTTTGTGAATTATACAAGAAATACAGAAGAAAAGAGGAAGAGATAGCAAATGAAGTTAGGAAATGAAATGAAATTTGAATTTCTGCCTTTATATACCTCAATACTCAAAATTGCCAAAATGGACTACAAGCTCATAACAACATTAACAACAATATTGTATAGCCAAATTTCTAAGATTCAATCCTGATAGAGAGAAATTTAAGCAGAAACAAGAAGACCAAAATGCCCTTCAAGTACAAAACAAGCTACAGATAGAGTCCAAATACAGAATGTACCATTTAAGTTAGTCCAAGAAATTAAAATGCCTAATTTAACATAGGGTGCTTAACCTAATGATCATTTTAGGATGCATAATCTGAACTAATTTTTGATAATAAGATCCAACATTGGATGCACAAACCCAAGAGATTTTGACACAGGTGCTCAACCTCAGGTTTAGTTAATGGTGCTCAACCCAGACATGTGCTCCACCCATGTTAAACACCAAGGGTGTTTAACTTGAGGTTTAGACTAAACTGATAAGGGTGCTCAACCTAAGGTTTATTTTGTTAAAGGATGCTCAACCCAGACATAAGGTGCTTAATCCATGTCAAATGCCAAGGTGCTTAACTTGAGGTCTAGTCTAAAATGCTGAGGTGCTCAACTTAAGGTTTAGTCTAAAATGCTGAGGGTGCTTAACCTATAGCTTATGAACAGTACGAAGGATGCTCAACCTATAAGATCCTAACGTAAGGTGTGCAACCCATGTAAAATGCCGAGGGTGCTTAACCTAAAGTTTGGTGCAAAATATTGAGGGTGCTCAACCTGCAACTTATGAAGCATATGAAGGTTGCTTATCCTAGAAGATCCTAATAGGATGGTGCTCAACTCATGTCAAAACCCATGTAAGAGGATACATAATCCAAATACTTAAAGATCAATTTTTCATCACATCACTTGCAGGTAAATACCCAGTTAAGTATTTCTTATCTCAAATCATACATGTATTCTCATAAAAAAAAACTTTAATAAAATATGCGTTACATGAAAATATTTCACAAATTTCATTAAAAGAGGGCAAATTGTAAGCACTGACTTCTAATTCCTTGATTTTTATTATGGTTGATGATGATAACTAGAGGATTAACTCAGGTAAATGAAACTTTTTTGTGAAGGAAGGCATTAAAAGAATGGAAATTCTCTATGGGGTAAAATGGTCATTTCATCACATAAGATGATAGAAGAGTCTAGGAAAGTCTAGGATAGTTAAGGGAGACATAAAAGACATAAAAATGACCTTTAAGTGGTCACATATGAGAGAAAACCAAGATCAAGGATGAGTAAGTCCCACCCCTAAGTCATTAAAGCATAAAATGCCTATCTAGTCAGGTAAAACCATTGTAAGATGGTTATACCATTTACATGATAGTTTCAAATGCCCGTACGACTATATTAGGTCTTACACAATAATTTTGTCCAATTTTGATAAGAAATATTGTAATTGTGTTTTAATTGAACTATAAAGTCTCTAAAAACCTAAAGTCAGACTAGAATCATACCTAACATATTCTGATTGGCCTATACACTCAAAATAGACTTGGAAAATGATCTAAATATTTTAGATTAATACCTATAAATATCATTCCCCTCTTTGCACATTAAACACATAATAATTATTCAAGAGATACTCATTCTTCAAAGAAAGGGTGTTTTCTTGAGATGCTTGA
The DNA here is from genome assembly GCA_948208565.1 of Hura crepitans. Taxonomy (NCBI): domain Eukaryota; kingdom Viridiplantae; phylum Streptophyta; class Magnoliopsida; order Malpighiales; family Euphorbiaceae; genus Hura; species Hura crepitans. The sequence goes on from CANXYI010110252.1 coordinate 8,700, forward strand.
GAGCTTGGCTAGTTTTTGAGAAGTATCAATATTTTGAATTAATTCAAAATATTGCGAAAGTTTAAAGTCTCTAAAGTGATGTTATTCTATCTAAAAGAGGAATTTTACATAATTTCAGTGTTCTTCTATCATGAAATCATTTAACTACTTTAAGTATCATAATCGGTAAGTCTTGAGGACTAAATTTTATTTTATTCATCATAAAAATCATATTTTTATCAGTCTTATATGTTTAATTGCATTAAAATCATGTTCTCTCATTAAATATAGTTAAATATCTTGTTTATTCATCATAAATTCATTTTCAATCTTCGCTTATATGATTTTGCATAATTAAAGTTGTTAAAATAATATTTTTCAAGTTGTTAACATGTTTTCTAACTCATATATAATTACATAAAGATTGATATGCATATTAAAGTAGTTATACTAATAAAAATTGCATGTGATGTTTTATTAAGAGTTTATTATTTAAGTTTATTGCAATTATATCATTTATATGCTTATTGTGAATCTTAGATCTTATAACATTCTCAAGACTTGAAGATTATGCCATTTCCAGCAAAGCTAACAAATAAACACAAAAATGACTAATCACCATGTAAATTACAATGAAAATGACCATTCAAGTTAAGCATAATCCAATCTTTGAGAGGTAGATCAAAAAATTACCCATAAATCAAAAAACTAATTCTATGATTGGTTAGGAGTTCCTTTTTGAACTAATTATAGTTACAATATAGTACACTTGATTAATTTGAGTGATGGTTAAACCCTGCTACCTATAAGCTTAGTTGACTTAGAGATAATGCCTAAACCAGGGCATAATTAACTTATGTAGTTGAATCACAACTTGGAAGACCAATGAATGATGTATTTTGAAGTTGAATTATGTTGATCTTGACATGATTTGCCTAAATGATGGCTGAATTACATTGGTTGTAGACACATTTAACCAAGAGATTATGGCTAAACTGATGCATGATTATGTTAGTTGTATTCGTTAGAGCGCATGTGTGATATGCACATTAGAACTTTATTTCTTAATGAAAAAGGCATTTTTTATTATATAGTACTTTAATAATATTTATAATTATTTTTTATATCTTAAACCATGTTATAAAGTCCCCGATATATAATAACAACAAAGAGGAAATCATGAAGTGTTAATGATGTGAGATTCTTAATTCATGCAAATGTGATAATACCTAATAATCACTATTCATAGCGTTAATAAGATGGAACATTGTTAACACAAATATATCAACATATGTTATACTTCTTAACTAGGTCAAGTAGTAGTTCTCATAAGCTGTAAGCATGTTAAGGCCTAGAGTTAACACATGGATGCTTGCTTGGGAAGCAAGTTCATTAGAGACCCAACATGAAATTTTCACATGGACACTTAATCTATGTAAGTGAAAGTATCTTATCATATCAATGGGCAAGTATCTTTAAACTTAAAACCATTAACAATCTTAAGTATTGAATGATATACTTTGACTTTAGTGCTTTTACTTTGAACTAAAAGTATACATAGCTAGGAGATTAGGTATATCATAAGATGCTTGAAGATAAGGTAGTGCTCGACAAATGATTCACCACCCTAGATTATAGTAAGGAGTTTATCTCATAATTCTGACATGTTATCTTTGTTCAGGAATCTTTGGCTAAGTTAAAATGCAAGTGTGAATGAGATTTAGGAGAGCATTTGGCAAATAGAGATAAAATTATTAGAGCCAACATATTAAAGGATTAATTAGACATATTTAATTAAGCATTGAATCGACACAAGTCT
>CANXYI010110524.1:0-19133 GCA_948208565.1 Hura crepitans
TATATATATATATATATATATATATATATATATATTTATATATATATATATATATATATATATATATATATATGTATGTATCAACAGTCTGACTTTCGTAGCACATAATGTTCAACTATCTGAGTTTTATAATATACATACACTAAGTAATGCTATACCCAATATACATGAGTGACTCACTAACATTACCATAAGAGTACAAAAATATACCAAGAAGAACTCAGGGTTAGCTACACTGGCATCGATGAAGCTAGACTGCTACCCTACCTATGGCCTGCACATCAAAACATCGACAATTTAAGTATACACTCAATGGTGGAATAGACACAATAAAGGTATGTCATACATGCAGACACACATATGAGGTCATGTATATACATGCATATACATTTCAATCATACTCATATAGGATATCAGACTATATGTTGTTCTATATATCATTTCTTCCAGTGCCTTATTATGTAAGCAGTCAATCATAAACTATTTATCATGTTTAATTAATTCAACCCATGCAACATTTCAATTATCACTTCCAAATTCATATACTGTTATCATGGTTAAGCTTAATATAATTTAGGCCCATAATAGATAGATGACACTTTAAGACACCGGATAGCAGGATCTATCCTATGCAATAACCTATATTTTGGACCTCGATAGCTACACTTACTTAGCTCGATAGTAGGGATCAGTCTGTAGACCTCTTAATACCGGACTAGCGGATAACAAGGATTAACCCATAGACCTCTAAATATCTATAAGTGGGATAGCAGCGTTCATCCTTATAGGACCTTTCAATACCCAAATCACATCTCCAAAGCAACATAGGTGGATTGTAGGGATTAGCCCGGTGGGACCTCTCAATATCTATAGACAGTTAATGGGTAGTAGGGATCAGTCCAAGTGGACCTCCTAATACCCGAGTGTGTAGGGTTTAATATCAGAACCTTAGTGGCTGCACCTGCCATCACTTCAAACAATAGTGGCCCCGGAAGAACCCAGCTACCTAGCAGCTGCTAATTCCCCAGTTGACCGGTCAAACAATCCAATGGCTATCTAATTGATGGGCCAAATCACTATTCCTTACTTAATTATGTCATCTGTTATTACTTTTCACTTTACTTCATGTCAATCACAACATTAAGTTCTATTTTACATTATATTTCACACAAGTATACATTTTAGGTCTTTTGTCATAAGATTACAATTCATTTAGACATTTTATGAGTAGGTTACTATTTATTTAGTCATTTCTAACATTATGCCCTTTATTTAATACTACACATACCAATCCAGAATCCATCATTCTTGTATCATTTCTTCTCATAACCTTTCATGAATCATGTCTCATACTCATGCCACCAATTGCGCACATATAGTCACCATTCAACTTGGCATTGCTTATGTACATATTACATATTCATTTAGGTTATTATTTGCCAAACTAACATGCCATACATTTGTTATTGTTATTCACATTCCTAACATCATTTATACATTTCATTTACATGTAATTACCAACCCTAACATGTCATATGCATAATCATACACCCCATACATACATGCTCACACATTTCAGCCATACATCACACACACATACACTTTATTTCTTTCATTCAATTCATACATACAATGTTATTTTTACCTCATTAACATAATCACCTTATCAATTAACATCAATGTCATGCCTAACACTAAGAATTTACATTTTCGTACACATGTACACATATATATTCGTTCCAAATCACATGACTTAATTCCACCTACCTAGGGTATGAAATCACCTTTTTCCCCACCACTTGGATGCTTAGATTGATGTTCTCCTTTAATGTTCTCTTTTTGCCCTAAACATGCATAATTCTCACTTAGAAAATTCCTCAAAAATTTTATATAACTCCAGTTGAAAATCTAAAACCTTGGAATCTCTTAAAACACCTTAAACTACTTGAAACAAAAATAAAAATTGAAATAAAACCACTTACACTAAAATTTCTCACTATTCACCCTAAGTGACTATATCTCTTTTTAAGCCAAATTCTTTAATTATCTCACATGGATTAGACTTTATGGGTTATAAAGGGTTTAATACATATGGAAATTTATGAATCTTTATGGTGGGAAGAGAGAGAAATTGAATAAAAAAAAGGAGAAAAGAGAAAAGAAATGGCATCGGCTTTTTGAGGAAATTTGGGGGAGAAGATGATGGGTCCTCATATGTGACACTTCACATGTGTGGGCCTATTTATATTGATTGGTGGATGCTCAGATCGCGACATGTGGCGATCCAACGGTCCATTTTCTCCCGATTTTTTTAAACTTTAAAAATTCATAGAAATTTCTCTAGACCTCCAAAAATACTCATTTCAGTTTTAAAAATCCTCGACTAGTGTCATTAGGATCCATGTAAACTTTCAAGTCAAAATTCCACTATTGACTTTTAGGCACTATTCACCCTTTAGAATAAAATATTTAGAGAAAATACCAAACACCCTCAAAAAATTAAAATTCCTTCTTCATCATGTAGATTGGAACTTTTGAGGTTTAAGGTATGGTATTTTTAGGTCCGTTCGAGAACATCTCGAGGCTGTCTTAGCACAACCTCATTTTATCTCTCTACTCACTAGTTCTTGACTTGAAATGATTTATTAGTTATGCTAAAATTTTTAATTCTTTCATTTTATCCATTTTCTAACCCATCAAAGTTTTATGACTAATATGCCCTTTTCTACCCTACTAAAGTGCCTCGACCCGTAGGGAACACTATTAATGCCAAGGAGGTACTATTCATGAAACTTGAACTTATAGACGTTACATTCATAGCTTATTCTTAATCTAGATAGCCTCAGTCATATAACTAATGTTTATGTCTAATTTTTGATAGAGGAATTAAAGGAGTTATGGGAGATTGATATTAAGATTTATGATATATCTAATAGACAAAATTTTAAGTTGCATGTATAGTTGTTATGGATTATCAATGACTTTCTAGTAAAAAGAATTTTCTTTAAATAGAATACAAAAGGGAAGTTAGCATATCCATGCTACAATAAAGACACTTGCTCAACCAAATTAGACAATTGTAGGAAGCATTGTTATATAGGTCATTGTCATTACCTTTTTTTTAATCATAAATGGAAGAATGATAAGGAGTCATTTAATGGTATGAAAGAGTGAAGGTTAAAACCAAAAATGTATTTTGGTGTTAATATACTTAATCAAATGCAGGATTTTAATGGGTTATAGTTAACAAAAGGATCCAAAGAAGAAGATAAATATATCACATGATATTAAAAAGGGTAAATAGAATAAAAAAAAGTATTTTCTTTGAGTTTCCATGTTGGAAATCCCATTTATTATGTTATAATTTAGATGTGATGCATACTGAGAAGAATGTATGTAATAGTAATTTAGGTAGAGTCATGAATGCCAAATGAATAACAAAGGATAGCATCAAAACTCAGCTAGATTTGCAAGCAATGAACATTAGGCTTGAGTTGCACCTAATCCAATAAGGGGAAATATGAATTGTTGATTGATTCTTACATTTTATCTACCAAAGAAAAGCATAAGTTATACCTTTTGTTGAAAAAAATAAAGGTCCCAAATGGGTTTTCATCAAGCATTTCTCAATGCATAAACCTTAAGGATCACAAAATATATTGTTTGAAAAGCCATGATTATCATGTTCGTCTACAACATTTACTACCTCTTGCCTTATGAGGAATGTTTTTCAAATAAGTATGTGAAACACTTTTTGAATTATCATTATTCTTCAACATGCCTTGGGCAAATGTTTTAAGTATGGATGAATTAGAACAAATTGAAGCCCAAATTCCTATAACTCATTGTGTAATACCCTTTACTCGATCTAATCACTAGACCTAGATAAGAAGTGACACACATACTGATATCCAAATTAACCATTTATACACATATAAATTAAAAACTATTATGGAAAACTTATTTGATAAATAAGTGCCTTGAAAACTTGAAGTAAATTGAAACATCAAATCTTAGATTAGGGCAAAAAGATCAAAACATCATGGAAATCATCGTGTTGGAAATTCAACAATATAATAGTTTGAACGAGACACTACTTCCATCATGAATAGTAAACCTATAAGTAAAAACACTTTTATAATCAGATATCAACTCTTCTCAACTCCACATCGGTCCATTTAATCCTCCATTCTCAAAACAACATCATCAATTGAATTTTTGGAAGAGATATCATAAAAGTCAAACATTATCATACATATCAATAAAAACACATAAGAAGTTGGTTTAAGGAGTTATAAAATTATTTACAACATTGATTAGGCCCAATTCCTCAAACTACACAAGAGTGCCTTTATTAAGAATACATCACAAAATATACTACATAAAATAAAATACCAGAAAAGGAATCTTCTTTTGATAAACTTGCAGAATATTGAGGCTTTGACTCTAATATAATTCTTTATCCTATGCATTGAAACACAAAAGATGTGCTAAGTGAATGCTTAGTGGTGTATTCAATATAACATATATATGTCTACATGCACGTCATGTATTTACATAAATTAAATGAAACTCAACATCATAAGCATAAATATGCATAACATACTATAATTATGAAAAAGTGCGTAGGCTATAGTCTATAAAGAGTATAATGATCTCTCATGCATAAAGTAATAAATGTAATTATTAAACTAGGCTTCATTATTATTATGCTTCGACTTACTTCAACTACATACTTAGATATCTATCTCAGAATGCTTATAATATGCCTATACCTAAAAGACAACTATTTAAAACTGGATAACAAGACCAAAACTAGATAATAGGACTAATTGTGCATAAAAAACCATACTCTTATAAAAGGCCATACTTATACTCGAAGGCCGTACTAGTGTCTGAGGCCATACATAACCTATAGATCATATCAAGACTCAAAAGTGGTGTCCAAAAGCTATACAAGTGCCTAAAGGACATACTCCCACCTAAGGGTACACTAGTAGCTGCAAAATCTCCTTAGTTGACTAGTCATCCAATCTAGGTTCTCTAACCGTATGGGACATTTATCATAATTATCTAGATTTCTCATTCTTAACATAATTAAAGTGAACTTTATGGTTATGTGACTTAATGTATAACCTTATAAAAGACCATCATGCAAGCTTTATTGTAAAGGTACAAACATATTTCAATTTTAACTTATTACATCTTCAACATAATTTATGAGTATGAACAAATCATGATTTCTTGATATGAGCATGAAGCAAGAAATATCTTGCTTACTAATAGGCCACTTAGCCTTAATTACAAAATGCACATTTTTAACATGTTAAACTCATCATACTCCACATGGAATAGGCATGTTCACATACTCATTATTATAATCACTTTATTATCTCATTTTGAATTTACACTTATTCTCATGTTATGCATAATGTATACATATCATGTATGGAATCTCAATAGTTTATTAAGGTAAGTAAAACATAAAGAAGACTTCCCTTAAAGCCATTATGCATAATTATAAAGGTTGGCATAAATATTTTGGCCATTTTGGCCTATATACCATATCATGCCTCATATATAAGAATTATGGTATTAATATCACATAGGAACAATATATACTTGAGATTTCTCATCTTGGTCATTATGCATAGTACATTCTTCTTAAGCCATTTCAAGTGACATAACACAATTACTATAGACATTAATAGCATTTTGCCCACTTATGGGTTTTTAAGCAACTAAACTCATAAATTAACAACACTATGTATAAGGACTTTCACATGACCTAAACACATGCTTATGGCTGTAAATTAATAACACCATGTATAAGCCCTTTCACATGACCTAAATACATACTTATGGCCTCATAAAGTTTTTGGATACCTTATAATTTCATAAAACAACTTATTCAAATTATTAGGATAATTTTATATAACATGCATAGGACTTGCTTCATATTCATAAAATCAACTTACTTAAGCATATCACTTTGCACTAAAACAAAGCATCATTAAAACCTCCTCAAAAAGGCATTCAGCCTCTACATAAAAGAAGACTCACACATTTAATTCATTATCACATCCTATAATTAGACATTAGTCATACTTAATTATGCTAGAAATATACACGTTACATCAAGTTGCACTTAGTAGCATTACTTAAATACTAGCATAAACATACTTTGTACAATGTAAAACACATAAAATGCATATGTTAGATTAAAGACACATATCTATAAATAAAAATACACCACAAAAACATGCTCAAGCCTTTTCTTTGTCTTTCTTTCTTTGCTCACTATCCTTTATACATATTATAGGCAAAACTCAAAAATCCATATAAATTCATAGAAGCTCTAAAACTCAAATCTAACTTTATAAATGTATTTTTAGGCACTTATAGAACATAAGAAGTTTGTTTAAGGAGTTACAAAATTATTTACAACATAGATTAGGAGTAATCCCTCAAATTACACAAGAGTGCCTCCATTAAGAATACATCACATAATATACTAGATATAACAAAATACAAAAAAATGAATCTTGTCTTGATCAACTTGCATAATACTGAGGCTTTGACTCTAATCTGATTCTTTAACCTATGCATCGAGACATAATGATGTGCTAAGTTAATGCTTAGTGGTGTATTCAACATAAAATATGTATGTCTACATGCACATCATGTATTTACATCAATTAAATGAAACTTAACATCATAAGCATAAATATGTATAACATACTATAAGCATGAAAAAGTGTGCAAGCCATAGTCTATAAAGTGTATAATGATCTCTCATGCACAAAGTAATAAATGTAAATATTAAACTTGGCTTCATCATTGTTATGCTTTGACTTACATCAACTACATACTTAGTTATTTATCTCAAAATTCTTATAATATGCCTATACTTAAAAGACAACTATCAAAAATAGGATAACAGGACTAAAACTGGATAATAGGAACTGTGCCTAAAAGATCATATTAGTGCAAAAGGCCAACCTTATGCCTTAGGCCATACTAGTGCTTGAGGCCATATATGACCCATATATCATTTTAGGACTTAAAGGTGGTGTCTGAAGGACATACAAGTGCCCGAAGGCCATACTTGCACTTGAGGGTACACTAGTAGCTATAAAATCTCTTTAGTTAACCATTCATCCATTTTAGGTTGTCTAATTGCATGGGACATTTATCATAGTTATCTAGATTTCTCATTCTTAACAAAATTAAAGTGAACTTTATGGTTAAGTAACTTAACGTATAACCTCATAAAAGACCATCGTTCATGTTTTATTATAAAGGCACAAACATATCTCAATATTAACTTATTACATCTTCATCATAATTTATAAGTGTGAGCATGCCATGATTTCTTGATATAAGCATAAAGCACTAAATATCTTGCATACTAATAGGCTACTCGACCATAATTACAAAATTCACATTTTTAATGAGATAAACTTATTATACTCCTTACGCAATAGGCATGTTCACATATTCATTATCATCATCACTTTATTATCTCATTTTAAATCTACACTTGTTCTCATGTTATGCATGATGAATATATATCATGCATGGTATCTTAATGCTTTAATATGGTAAGTAAAAACATAAAGAAGACTTACCTCAAAGCCATCATTCATACTCATAAAGGTTGGCATACATAATTTGGCAATTTTGGCTTATATACCATATCATGCCTCATATATAAGAATTATGGTTTTAGTATCACATAGGCACCATATATACTTGAGATTTCTTATCTTAGAAATCATGCATAGTACATTTTTCCTAAGCCATTTGAAGTGACATAACACATTACTATAGACATTAATAGCATTTTGGCTACTTATAAGTTTTTAGGCAACCAAACTTGTAAATTAATAACACAATGTATAAGCCCTTTCACATAACTTAAATACATGTTTATGGCCTCATAAAGATTTTGGATACCTTATAATTTCATAAACCACCTTATTCAAATTATTCAGATAATTTTATATAACTTGCATAGGACTTACTTAATATTTATAAAATCAACTTACTTAAGCATATCCTTTTGTACTAAAACAAAACATAATCAAGACCTCCTCAAATAGGCATTTAGCCTCCATGTAGAATAAGCCTCACACATTTAATTCATCATAACATCCTCTAAGTAGACATTAGTCATACTTAATTATGCTAGAAATGTACATATTACATCAAATTACACTTAGTAGCATTACTTAAATACTAGTGTAAACATACTTTGTACAACATAAGACACATAAAATGCATATGTTAGATTAAATACACATATCCATAGACCAAAAAACACCAAAAAAATTTGCTCAAGCCTTTTCTTTAACCTTCTTTTTGTGCTCAGTATCCTCTGTACATATTTTAGGCAAAACTCAAAAATCCATAAAAATTCATAGAAGCTCTAAAACTCAAATCCAACTTTACAAAAGTATTTTTAGGCACTTGTAAAACACAAAAAAACATATAAGATTGAATAAAAAGTTACTCCTTCAAAATTAGGTCCCTATTCGCATCCACCCATATCCCTTAAAATCCTTCATCTTTCTTAGCTTTTCTTACTTTAGTGAGGTTTTAGAAGTTTAAATTTAAGGATCAAATATGGAAATTTAGGGTTAGATTCAGGAATTAAAGAAAAAAAATGGAGGATCCATTGGGTTTTTTATCAAAAGAGAGAGGAAGATGACATGATACTATTCATAGTTTGACCACAAAAAGGAGATTTTGACCCTTTTATTTGGTCATGCAAATGAATTGTTATGATTTCCCTTAATCAAATCAAATGACTCTCTTTTTAAGCCCCTTTTTCTATTTTCTTTTGCTAATATTTCTCCACTAATTAACACCCAATTAACCACCTTAAATCAAATTCATTAAAACCTAAAAAGCCTATAATAATCCTTACATAAAAATGGAGGAAAATTGATAAAAAAAATAACACTTTATAACTTGCCCATTTTAAAGTAAAATAGTTCTCGATATTTAAAAATTATAATTTCAATTCCAATAGCCTATTTCAAATATTTAATTATCATGTTGTATAAATTCCAAAATTTTCTAAGCAAAAACTAAATAATTTTTTATTCAATAAAAACTAGGTCATTATTCACGTGACACTGTCCTAAAATCTGAAATGTCATTTTTAACAATCAAAATGACTTAATTTTTAGTTTAAATTTTACCTAAAATTATATTATAATTAATACTTTCATTTTGATCACAATAATGTGACCTAAGTATTAGGAAATACTATTCACATCTCAAGAAGTACTATTCATAACATCGAGATTTTTAGGCATTACATTTCTTCCACTCTTAAAAGAAATTTTGTCCTCGAAGTTTCTTAATCTAAACAGATATGGGTACTGCTCTCTCATCTGTGCTTTACTTTCCCATATTGCTTTTTCCATTTTATAATGTCTCTATAGTACCTTAACTAAGGGTATTATCTTATTCCGCAGCTCTTTAATCTCTCGAGCTAAAATTTGCACCAACTCTTCCTTATATGAAGATTAGGTTAAATCTCTACTTCCTATATTGATAAAAATGTGAAGGATCATATATGTATCTCTGAAGCATAGATACATGAAACACATTGTGTATTTCCTATAGTTCTAGAGGTAAAGCTAGTTTGTAGGCTACTAGTCCTATGTACTTGGTTAACTCATATTGGCCAATAAATCATGGACTCAACTAGGTCTTCTTTTTGAATCTCAACACTTTTTTTCCATAGTGATACTTTAAGAAAAACTTTAACTCTAACTTCATACTAAATATTCTTTCACTTGGAATCATCATAAGATTTTTGTCTATTTCATGCTGCCTTCAGCTTATCTTTGATATCTTCACTTTCTATTTTGCATCCCTGATCAAATTTAGCCCCATAAGATTAGTCTTACTTAGCTCATTCCAGTATAAAAGGAGTTTTGCACTTTCTCCCACACAAAGCTTCAAAAAAAGCCATACCCAAGCTTGCTTAATGGTTATTATTGTAAGCAAACTATACCAAGGAAAGGTAGTAATCTTAACTTCCCTTAAACTCAATGGCATAGCTTCTCAACATATCCTCAAGCACCGAACAAACATATATCTTACTTAAGCATTATAAACTTATTGAGACCAAAGTTATTTAAGTGCAAAAATTTATTTGAATGACTCTTTCTAATTGATTATCTATTTATGGATGGAATGCCATGCTGAAACTGTAACACCTATGAATCTAGATTACATGAATAATGCCTTTAGGGTTTAAACAGTGTTCCTGGGGAACCGAGACACTTACATATGGCCAAAACTAGTGTGTACTAGTCATGAAACTTTAAAGGGTCTAAAAATTGGTAAAACAAATTAATTTAAAATTTTAGCAGAACTAATAATTTATTTTAGGGTATAAGCTAGTGAATTATAGCCTTAAATGGACTTGTGTCAGGAATAACCTAAAATGTGCCCGGACAGACCTAAAAATATCATACCATGAAGGTTAAAAATTCCAATATATCTATTGGTGAAGGAATTTTAATATTCTAAGGTCATTCGATAATTTTTTTAGAATTTCTCGATTTTATGTGTGATTAGTTAACCAACTTGCCAATGGAATTATGATGTCAAATTTTATGGGCCAATAAATGAGCCTAATCAAAGATTTTTAAAATAATTTCTGTGATTTTTAGAGGCCTAGATTAATTTTTAAAATTACCGAAAGTTACAGCTAAAAATGGAATTTTTAGGCTGCTTGATCAACATGTGTTACAAACTGAGCCACCCATCCCCACTATAAATTGCTCCTTCACACATATGAGTTATACTCCACATGCCAAGTCACTATCTCCACTTATTTTCTTCTCTTTGCTATCAATGCCACCAACAGCCTTTCTCAACAATTTCTCCTCTATTTTCCTTTATAACTACCACTAATCCTCCACCAAAAATCATAACAATTATAGGGAAAATCATTCTTATGATTCCTAGACACCATACTAATCCATGAAAGTTGGAAAAAATGGCTTAATTGGAAGTTTTTGCTATGGTGGACATAAGGGCCAACTTATGTGTAAGTATAGATTTTTGGTTTTTATTGTAGTTTTAGATAGTCCTCATAATTCTAAGAATTCCATTTTTTTTAGATTTTAATTTAGATCTTGGTATGATTTTTAGTGAATTTTCTAAGTTAAAAATACATTATATAGGTGTAAGGCAAAATGATGACCAACAAAGGGAATTAAGGCTATAAAAGGTTAGAAAAGGATAAAAGATTACTCTAGGTATGTGAATTTTATGTAATACAAGCATGCCAAGGTGTGAAATTTTGATGTAATACAAGCATGCCATGAATATGTGTATGAAATTGTTAAATTAAACATGTGTGAGCATGAATTATTAAATTAAATGTGCCATGATGTTGTTTTTATGTGAAAATGATGATGTGTATGTGAATTAGGTGAGAAAAGCATGTATATGTGCATGATGTTACTATAGGGGAATGGTATGTGATAGATGGCATGGCATGGCATGGGTACATGATATAAAATTATGAGAAATGTAATGTATGATATGTATTTGGCATGAAATATGAGTAAATGAATGTATAAAAATGGTATAAGGTATGGTGAATTAATGTAATGTAAATGTGAGAACAAATTGGCGTAAGAAAATGTGTAAAAATGAAGTGAGTGAAAATGATGTATTTTGGCCTAAAAAGTGGCATGTAATTTAGTTATTTAAGGAATTTGATGGTTGGCAATTTGTGATAAAAAATGATGATAAGTTATGATGAATAAATTGAGATATTATGTGCCACAGTAAGGCATAAAATGTGGTGATATTATGGCTTGAAAGGCATGGAAAAGGTTGCCATATGAATAGTGGAAAGTGACCTATAACTTTGTCACATAAATAAGCCTGAATGAAAGTGACCTGTAATTATGCCATGAAAAATGGACATGTAAAAATGGCTCATAACTGTACCATAAAAAGAACACATAAAATAACATAAATAATGGCATGAAATGAACATGGAAAATAACCTATAACAGTCTAGTAACATGACCTATAACTGTCTAGAAAGGACTTATAATTATCTAGTGAAAAATGAGAATATGAAATTGACCTAAAACTATATACTAGTAACATAGAGATAAATAAAATACATAACCAGTCATTGAATAAAAATAATTAATAGATAGTTAGCCTATTAGTTAGACACCTACTGGATAGGTTGATCAATTAACTAGGGATTGGTAGCTATTAGAGGTATTGGTCCTTTTAGTCCTTATTAGTGTGATTATGTAGACGGGTGCAGCCACTGAGGTCCTAATATTTGGGCCCTACACATTTAGGTATTGGGAGGTTTATAGGATAGATCCTTGCTAACCATTTGCTTGACTATGGATATTGGAAGGTCATACAGGGCTAATCCCTACTATCCATTAGAGTTGCATGATGTTGATTTTTTAGATATTAAGAGGTCTACAGACTGATCCCTGTTATCCTTATTGTCTAGTATTATGAGGTTTCTATGAATAGATCTCTATTATCAGATTAGGTAGGTGCAACTACCGAGGTCCAAAATGTGGGCCACTATAAAGCTTTAGATTTCCCTTTTATCTAGTGCCTTAAATAGTAATTTATCTAGTCAGGCCTAAATAACAAAATGGAATATGATGAATAAGGATAGTCAGTAATAGTGAGAAATAAATAAGAATAAATTAAAGGTTTGAGACTAGTGAATATAATAATGAGACAAGTTATTAAATTAATATTATTTTTATAATATTGACTCTGCATGTTGCATTTCACTCTATAATATGTATAATGTATGTTTATGTGATGCCTATAAGTTAAGGCTCTATGAACAGTACCTTTGAGGCTCGAATAAGTTCTCGAAGTGTCGAGTCACCTTCACGAGGCCTGAGGCAAGGCGTACTAATCATGAAACTTCGAAGGGCCATAAAATGATGAAAATGACAATTTAAAAATTTAGTATAAGCAATAAATTATTTTAGGTAAAATCTAGTAGGCTAAAGGCTTAGATGGACTTGGGCTAGGAATGACCTAAGATGTGCTCGAACGAACCTGAAAATACCATACCCTAAAGGTCAAAAATTCTACTGAGGCCATTGGGGAAGTAATTTTAATTTTTAAGGTCATTTGCTATTTTTCAAAAAAGTTGAGATTTTCATGTAAACCAATGAATTAGTTAACTATCCTACCGAAGGAATTTTGACCCAAAATTTTATAGGCCCCTAAATAGTCCTAAACGAGGATTTTTAAAATAGTGAGATAATTTTTTGAGGTCTAACTAAAGTTTTAAAAGTTCTCAAAGTTCTTGAGAAAAATTGAGATTATGGGGTGCTTGGGTGACATGTGTCACCATCCATATCACCCCAACCCAACTATATAAGGTGTATGTGAGTGAGGAGGGCCACCAAGTGACACCTCACCACCCATCACCCATTTTTATTCCTTTTCTCCCGGAGCTAGCTGATGCCTCCCTTAACAAAAAAGCTAATATTTTTTTGCCAATTCAATCTCCAATTCCACCATATTTTGCCATAAAAAATCCCCTTAATTGATGAAGAAGTGATCTATGAAGCTTATGGACACCATAAGCAACCATAGGAGTTAAAAAATTCAAGGAAACCTAAGTATACATAAAGGGGTAGCAAAAATTCAAGTATGTAAGTGTTCTTTTCCACTTTTTATTTTTCTTCTTAAGGGATTTCATCATTCTAAGCCTACCCATGCTTTATGGTTTCCAAATTATGACTTGTGTGATTTTTCATGATTTTTTTAAGCTAGGTGTGTGTGTATGAAAGCCATGGTAGAAATGAGGTTCAACAAGGAAATTGAAGTTGCTAAAATATAGGTAAGACCCTAATTCAAGCATAGGTATGTGAATTTGATAGAATAAAAATATGCCATGTTCAGTTGCTTGTGAATTACCATGATTTAGTGTATAGAAGTTGTAATTTAAGTATGGCTTACATGGGAATTATGGATATAGGCTTAGTGTGATGTTGGTTGTGTATAAATTTAGTGGTTTGTATGTTGAATTAATGATGAAAAAAAATGTAAGGCCATAATCTCCTTTTAGTCGAAAGGTGTGCTTTGTGTCATGGCTTAGGGATTGCTTAGTATTTATTGTATACTTGGTGAATATTGATATATATAATGGGTATGATATGGAAGTGGATGATAGGTATAAGTGTGTGATGAGAAAATGCATAAACATAGGGGATACTAAGTGTGGCTGAGAGGTATAATGCGGTGTTTTAGTATGTAAGTTATGTGTATGGCATGGTTAATGATATATATAATGAGAATTATCATAGTTAGTATAGATATGTATATATGGTGTATGTTATGGGAGATGGTAGGGTCCGTATGGAAATAGGTGTATATGTGGTGAATTTAATGTAACAATACATGTGTAAGTGTGAACTTGGTATGGTCGAGGCATGCATATGTATGTCATGGCATGGCATGCATGATATGATATGATGTGTATGCATGTATGTTTATGCTAGAATGATGATGTATGACATGTATGTGTGATAAGTTATAGAAAAATGCATATGCATGGCCATGTGTAAGCTTGGGCTGAGAGGTATGTATGCCATGGTGTAATATGGAAATTATGGTGTGTGATGGTATGTAATGTGCATGATTGGCATGATGTCATGAGCATATAATGCATGGCATGGAATTGGCATGAAGTATATGAAACTATGTATGGAAATGTGGCATGTAATATGACAAGTTAATGTAAGGAAATGGAATTAGGAATATGGGTAAGAAATGGCTTAAAAATTTGCTTGTAAGGCATGTATAAAAATGGTCTATAACTGTGACTTATAATGGCATGAAATAAGTTATGAATTGTAGGTTTTGTGTATTTGATTATAATAGCAATGTGAGACTATTATGGTTACCTCATTAGATTGATTGAAATGGAAGAAATTGTGGCCTAGAATGGCATGTCAATGTGACTTGAATTGGCATGGGAAAATGCCTAGTATGTTGTGAAAAATGACCTGTAATAGTGTACTTGAAAGTGTAATTGATTTATAAATGTCCTATAAATTGTGTATAAAATTGGCACTTATTTATGGCCTATAGTGAATATACAATATGGCTTAAATTATGATATTGAACTAGGCCTAAAAGGGACTTGTGAATGCCTAAGTGAAAGGCTTAAAATTTATCTTCTAAAAATTTGACCTATAACTGTCTGGTAGTAAAACTGACCTATAACTGTCCAACTAAAATTAGACTGTATAAATAAGTTAATAACTATCTGTCATCGGATTAATAATATGTTAAAAGGATGATTAATAATAAAATAAACATAAATAAGAGGCTATTGGCCTATTAGTTAAATGCCCACTAGATAGGTTAACCGATCAACTAAAGATTAGCAGTAGCTAGATATTTGTTTATTTATCAGAATAGGCTAGTGCAGCAGTTGGGATCTATAGGATGGGCCACTGTACTATGATTTGATGATTATATTTGTCTATTAATCAGACCAAGCCAGTGCAATTGTTAGGGTCCACAAGGTAGGCCACTGCACTATGTTATTGATATTATTATCTATTTATCAAGCTAGGTTGGTGTAGCAGTCGGGGTCCACAAGATAGGCAACTATACTATGTTATTGATAATGTGCCATAATGAGATAATGATATATTTATTTGTTTGGTACGAGGGGGATTCATACCCTTACTATCAAACTAGGCCAATGCAGTAATTAGGGTCTATAAGATAGGCCACTGCACTAGGGCTGGTGTAGAGCCCGAGGTTTAAAATGCAAGACCACTACACAGTTCAATTTCCCTCTTAGTCCAGTGTCTTAAAATGTAGTTTACCTAGTTAGGCCTACTTAATGAATTAAATTTTATACCTGATGACAGATAATAATGATACATAATTATTGATAGACTAGGATGGCTTAAGTATAAAAAAATGAATGGTCAGACTGTGTAATAAAAAATATTATTTTGGAACATGTTTAATAAAATAATCTTATTTTGCTACATGGATTACATGTGTTGCATTCATACATTTATAGTATGTCTGATAATTTATGTGCCTACGGTGACATGTTTTATTATTTCAAATTCACTATTGACTTTTATACTCAGCGTACCAGTGTTTTGGTGCATAGGTAATAGTGAGTAGTAGTCGAGCCTCAAGGTTTATATAGTGTAGTAGTAGTGGCACTAAAAAGGATTATATTTTGTTTTGTTCTAATGGTTTTAGTGGGCACTCATGTAAATTCTATATGTTATAGGTTCAATAAGCTTAGGAGCTATTGGTGTTTGTAATATTAAGTTAATCACTTTATGTATATAAATAGGCATATGAATCTGAATGGTCTAATTTCTATTTGATATTGATAATTTAGGCTTAAGGCCTTGTGTCATAATTGATTATGGTGATTGATATGTTGATGTTAGTAGAGGACCAAAAGGGTCTAAAAATGTGATAGCAGAACTAATTGATGTTATAGAAGGGTTTTTATCAGGTCAAAATTTTTAGAATGTCACTCGAGTAGCCATTGTGCTGTCTAACTTTATGAGGAATTTATAATAGCCCATTAAATGGCTTATAGGATTACACATATAGTGGAGAATAATGTCTAAGTGATAGATAGAGGATTTAGGCAATATCTAATCAAATAATAATCATTCTATAAGTGTTAAGGAGTGCAGGCTTAGGAAAATTTTAGGATGGGTGACCTAATAGGAAGTACATCGCCTATCTAGTTTCTTTAGAAATCTAGTAGGGGGCGTCATAGTTTGTATGTATGACATGCTTTTATTGCATTAAATGCACCATTGAGTTTCATACTCGGCATATCAGTGTTCTGATGCATAGGTAGCTAAAGTGTAGCTGTACAGCCTTTACAATTTTGCAGTGTAGTAGTGACTACAATTGATGGTATACTTTTGTCTTTTAATGGTTTTATAGAGGGCCCTTATGTGTGTAATGTGTGTTTTAGGCATAGTTAGCTTAGATGTTGAAGTTGTATGTAATCGTAAGCTAACATTGATGATGTATATAAGGCCTTTATTTGAATGGTTTTATTTTCTGTACTTTCTTATAATTATGGGCCTGAGGCCGTGTGTGTCACTTGTGACATTGATGATAATGTGTGATGATATTAGAGCACTAGAAGGGTTAAGGTGATGGCATATGTTGATGATATTATTAGATGTGTTCTTTTTACAAATGTATATTTTGGAAAATGTTACTTGAGTAGCCATTATGCTGCCCAGATTTTTGTAAAGTTAATTACTGACTGTAAAATGGATTTTTATCTTTGTATGACATGTATAATGATATTTAAGGATTAAATTGAAGTTTTAAGACATAACTGTTTGATAAATAAATAAAATCATAAGTGTTAAATGAATAAAGACTTGGAGAAATTTCAGGATGGGTGACTAAGTGGGAAGTGACATCACCTATCGAGTTGCTTCGGGAATTAGGTAAGGGTGTTACATTAGGTGGTATTAGAGCCTAGGTATTTTACATTAGTGCTAATGTCTAGGATTTGATTTTTTTTTTCTTTTGATAAGCTACACTGTAATGAGGCTGATAGGTTGTTGTCTTTTGTAGTGATCCAAGATGAGTGAAAGAACTCTAGTGGAACAAGTAGAAGAGGTAGGTAGCCATGCTTCTACCACTATTCAGGGAGCAGTAGCTAGTGCAACCACACCGAGCCTAGTGATGCTACAAAATAGCCATAGCCACAGCCACAGTAGTAGGATTAGGCATCTCCAGCACTTCTACAGTAGATTGTAGATTTGTTGAGACACATATCAACAATAGCTCCACCTCCTCCACTAACTCTTGTACCTCCTTCACCTCTAGTTGTACCATAAAAGACACATTTAGAGAGAGTTAAAAAGATGGGAGTAGTAGATTTTCTAGGAACTAGGGAAGATGATGCAGCTAGGGCAGAGTATTGGCTAAAAAGGACACTCAGAATTTTAGAATAGTTATAATGTATAGAGGAGGAAAGTCTGTAGTGTTCTACCTCTCTTCTCTAGGAGGAAGCTTTCCACTAGTGGGACACAACCAAGAAAAAGAAAGCAACAGTAGATGTAACTTAGGAATTCTTTCTGGAAGAGTTTAAGAAGAGATATATCCCAGAGTCTTATAAAGACAAGAAAATACAAGAGTTCTTTAACCTGAAGCAAGAAAAAAGATTGGTATCAGAATATGAGAAAGATTTTGCATGGTTGAGTTGATATGCAAAGGAATTTATCCCTACTAAAGAGGAAAGGTGCAAAAGGTTTCTGAAGGGCCTTAATATGGAGCTACATTCACAAATAGCCAACCTAAAGGTTGTAGACTTTGCAATTTTGATAGCAATAGCCTATGATATGGAAGAAATGTTGCAAGAAAAGAGGGACTTATTCCATAAAATGAGGCCTTTCACACTAGGTCAGGCTAGTTCAGCACTTGGAGCTAGTAAGAGATAGAGGTAGACCTAGTCTCACCGCAAGCTAGTGAAATAACCATAGAGATAGCCTCAGTTATTAAGGTCTAGTTAGGCTTCTATGTTTAGGCCTCAACCACCTCAACGAGCCTCTAATGCCCCATCATTAGCACTTAAGAGTAAGCCCCGACTTATCAGACTTGTACTCGAAGACATTGGGGTCAGTCTTAGTAGACAAGAAGGGGAGAGTGTTTTGCTTATGGGGCTAGAGAACATTTTTAAAGGGATTATCCTCAGAGGCAAACTAAAGCTGCTCAGACTCAAGCATCAACAACACCCCAGAATAGAGGGTAGAGATAAAATAGAGATGACCAGCTGAGCAGTAGTCAAAGGACCATGTTAGAGGCATAGGCTTTAGCTAGACAATATGCCATCAGAGATTATGAGGAGGTAAAGGCTTTGGATGTCATTGTTGGTACTTTTTACTTATTTGATACACTAGTTTTGGCTTTAATAGATCCTAAATTCACTCACACTTATATTTGCACCACAGAAGCACAAGATAGGGGTTTAAAACTAAAGCCTACAGGCATAGACATCTAAGTAAGCAACCCATTCAGATAAAGTGTGACAGTGAATAAAGTATACAAACATTGTC
>CANXYI010110575.1:0-10021 GCA_948208565.1 Hura crepitans
CAAGGATTGGGCAGAGATGTTGCCATTTGCACTTTAGAGTTAAAAGACAACCATCAGAACTTTAATTACTCATTAGTATATAGAATGCAAGTTATACTACCAATAGAAATAGAGGTCCCTTCACTAAGGGTAGCTTTAGAAGCAAAAGTACTAGAAGCTAAATGGTCAAAAGCTAGGTATTAACAAATGGTGTTAATTGATAAAAAGTGGATGAAAGCTTTTTACCACATGCAATTATATCAAAAGAGGATTACAAGGGCTTACAACAAAAAAGTCAGGCCAAGCCCTATTAGAGAAGATAATCTTGACATGGAACAAACAAGGCCCCTACTGATAGAACCTAGAGGAAAGTTCAAACCTAAATGGGAAGGTTTATACATGGTGAAGAAAGTACTCAAGCATGGACATGTCAAAGTTTCAGACTAAGAAGACAATGAGTTCTAAGAACTTGTAAACACAGATATAATGAAAAAGTACTTCTGATAAAAAATTAACTAAGTTGAAAACCACAAAAAATGGAGGCTTAAGAAAAAATTAGGATACCCAAATGAGGTGAAAACCTAAAAATAAGCACTTCATACAAAAGTTAAGGGAATAAAGGGAAAATATTCAATCAAGAAAACCTACAAAGGCTGATTGATAATGACAGTACTATTAAAAGGCAACTAATATATTTCACAATGTTAAGTAGGTTAATCTTAAAAGCAATTGATGTTAGAAATGCTTAGTCATGAATAATGGCATGTAAACTTCCATCTAATGAGAAACATCATACAAATAACTAAACTATAAAATCCTAGATACAAGCCCTCCTGCTAGCTATAAAAGATGTATCATTGCTCTTTCTCTTCAATATGAGTGTCCTATTATCTCTAGATGCATAAATAATTCAATTTTTATATTGATTATCTGTACCTATGTCACTAGCTTTATGGTCAAGTACTTTCTTTAACATAGAATGATGTTTCCACAAGTCTAGAAATATGTACAATAAATGTCGTGTCAAGCACCTACCTTGGAAGACCAAAGGTTAAAAAGAGACTTATTGCTTTAAGCCAAACTACCTCTAAATTTGATAAAGAACATAGAAAGTTGTTTGCCTTAACCTAATTAATGGGACATAAATACAAAGAAAAGTGAGAAATCCTCCACCAAGGACACATCTAATTAATCTCAATAATCCTATTAAGCCATATAGTCTACATATCTATTGTGACACCCCCTAATAGATTCCCGAATAAACCCAGTAACCAATGCATTTCCTGCCAGGTCACCTATCCTAAAATTTCCCCGACGTTAATTCATTTAACACTTACTTATACTGCACTACACAACTCTATTTAATTCCCTATTCATTCATGCAATATCCTATAATCCATTTAAGTGAATACTATCATGTTTCTACCATCACAGATGGAATTTAACACTATTTGGTGTTATCCAAAAATTAGCAACACAACAGTTGCCCTAGTAACTATCCCAAAACTCATATCTAACTATAAACACTTCAATATTATAAAACACATCTCCTGAACCCTTCTTTTCCCCTAAATCTCATCCTATCAATATCAACTAACATATACAATAATCAGAGGCCTTAGGCCATAATATAAATATACAGAGCCTTAGGCTCACAAGCATGCATACAAATCAAATGTAAATAAGAAAACCATCACATTGATTATTATAGAACAACTTATTTATGTAGATACTACCATATGTCCCTTATATACATCACACCCATATTCCCCACCTAAGTACATAGAGTGTAAAATCATACATCTATACATAACTAGTCTTCTCTAGATGAGCTTTAAGCTCCACTACATGCTTTAAGAGGCGACATCCCTATTCTTGGTACCTGCGCACCAAAACAAGCATGTTGAGTATCAAAATACTCAATGCTGTATTCAATCATTTAAATTATGGCATTATATCTTTCTCATACCTAGGCAATTTAATAACTGATTTTACCTCACTATGTAATTCAATTATACAACCTAGTGCCAAATTACTAAAATACCCTTAAAATGCACTTTTGCTTGTATTTTACCAATTTCTTTGAAATAGTCATCAAATTATTCTTAATTTTATCTTCTATGATTATTCTACTTATTCACTTAATTTAATACACTGGCCTAGCTAAGAAGATGACACTTAAAAATATTAGATCTAAAGGGAAAATAAACTTCTGCAAGGGTCCCCATTCTTGACCTACACCATTGCACCGACATGTGTGCCATAATAGAGATCAACCCATAGCCTCTCTAGAGATAAGTAAATAGTATCTATGTGACATAATGGAGATCAGCCCGTAGGCCTCCCTAGCCATAAATAAATATCATAAGGAATGTGACATAATGGAGATCAGCCTATTGGCCTCCCTATCCACAAACAAATATCATCAAAATCTAGGTGATGTAATGGAGATTAGCCCGTAAGCCTCCCCATCCACTAATAAAGTTACTGCTTGAACATCATATAGCTAGCAGCTGCAAAACACAAAATTGACCAACTAACCCATCTAATAAGTGTCTAACTAAAGGGCCAAGTAGCATATTTTATGTTCATTTGGCAACCAAAAATATTCTTATAATATTTATATTGCAAAAATAGATAGTTATAAATTTTATCATAAAGTTTATTTTTTGGCCAGTCTGGTATAGCCACATTTGGGCTCTACCGAGCAAACATCTTGGATAAATTTTAAATTCTATTATTACCAATATTCAAGGTTTAATATGTTATAATTTATCATAGCATTAGTTCTCAAAATATTAACACTGACTATCCAGTGACAATTTTGATCCAAGTACTAGTTAACTAAACAGTTACAGGTCATTTCGACCATTTTTTAAGACACATTTTTTGGGACCACCTGAGGTCCAACTTCAATGTAGTTTTCAACAACAAAATTTACACATTCCATAGGCTAAAAGCTAACATATGCTAGGCCATTTACAAGGCCAAAATATAAGCTCAAAAGCCATTATATTCAACTACAAGACATAGCCTTTAAAGGCACGCGATATGAACCCATTTTTCCTTTACAAGCCATTACCCTTATAGGTAATTATAAGCCACTTTTTATACCTTATTTCTAGTCAAGTATTAAGTTTTGTTCAAGTTATTGTTCATGCCATACTAAGCTACACATAATCTCAAATATTCTTACCAATATGTCAACAATAAGGATCTCAAATTATTATCAACCTAATTACACCATGTGCTAAAGTTATGTATCACTTTTCGAGAAAATTTTGATTTAATATTAAGACAATTTAAGTACTTTTCTTTCATGCCATTTCTATACCATTTCTTACACCTAATTGTTAACACATTTACACTACCTGCATTTACCATACATTATATCATACTTATATATAAGATTACTTACATTTCATGCCATATACATTTGACACACATATCACACACCACATGTTCCACCATTACACATCATGTACCATGGCATACATACATGCCATACCATGCCATCCCTAGACATACCATTTGGCCATTTTGAGATTTTACACATACACATGTTTCCTCACCAATTTCATATACATATCATCCATATTAATGCCACAAATTAAATTTCTTATCCATTACATCATGTATACATGGCATACCATGCACAAGCCATTATTTTGTAATTTACACATCATAAGCACACTTTATCAACATGTATATCTCTTAGTTACTTATTAAGAACATGCTTGTCACTACATTTCCAAGCCCTCAACACTTCAATTCTTCTTTTAACATGCCAATTAAACCTTGAGCCTCATCTTAAGCCTCACATGACCACCTTAAGTACTAAAATAAATTTTTGGCAACAAGTTATTTAGGCACTAATGCACCATTTCTTCAAACAACACACACACAATTCATCAACATATAGAAATCCATCTTTCTATTTTTAATTCCCATTTATCTAATATATCACTAAGCTGTCCTAAATCAATATATATAGCCTCCCAAAAAGCTCATTGCATGATAAAAATAACTTGAATTCACTTATATTTTCACTTTGAAAGTGCTATTTCCACCATGCTTAGACTGCCAACTATAATTCTAGCCCCTACGGTGACTTTCTCCCATGCTCTTCAAGCCTTTCCTTGCCCAATTCACCTTAAACACAAAGTACATACATTCCCACAAATGTTAGGCACCCCATGGAACCATTTTTAGCTATGAAAGCCCAAGAAAAATCAAAAGAGAAGCAAGGAACTCACCTTTGTTACCCTTGCTAGACTGATTCTAATAAGAAAACTTTGATGAATTTTATCTCTAGATTGAGAAATCATTTTTGCCTAATTCATTTTCCTTGTGGTGCCTAACAGGCAAACTTAAATTTAGAAACTGAAATCACCATGTTTGGTAAAGGATTAAAGAAGTTTTAGCTAGCCAAAGGACAAGTTGGCATTGAGATTCTAGGCAGGAATAAGAGAGGAATTCTCTTTTGTTTGAGTGGAAAATCCACTTGTCACAACTTTGGGACACTTGTCAAGACCCTTGGCTAGCTAGAAGTGCATGGGTGGGGTCCACAGCCAACCGATTTATCCCAAAATGGCTTAGTTTTTAAAAAAATTTTGAAAATTCACCAAAATTCACTCGAATCTCCAAAAATTACACCGTTTATTTTGAAATTCCTATTTTAATCCCCTCTATCTGATCATAACTTTTTGTGTCCAAATTCCATCGATAGGGTAGTTTTTAGGCAGCTTTAATTTACATGCCAACCTCAAAAATTATGAGAATTTGCAAGCGACCTCCGATTTCAAAAATTCTTTCACCAGTGGACTCAGTACAATTTTTGAGCTTTAGAGTCCACTATTTTTGGATCTGTTTGGGCACATACCAGGTATATCTCAGCCTGAAAAATTTTTATTGTACTGAGAGGTAGCTTACAGTCCAAAATGAATTATTGATTCTGCTAAATTTTTAAATTTTACTCTGTTTATCAAATTAAAGCCCCTCAAAGTTTCATGACTAGTGTCACTACCTCGATTTACATGCAAGTGACCTGCCACAGTTCCCGAATCCAATGGCACTATTCATAGAGCCTCAAAGCATGAGCGTTACATTTCTTCCCCTCTTAAGAAAATTTTGTCCTCAAAATTACCGAGAGTAATTGATAGAGGATACTGAGCCTTCATCAGCTCTTCTAACTCCTATGTAACTTTCTTAGTATCTAAACTTATTTCTTCAACTATCTCGTACGACAAGCCATACTTTATACCACTTTCCCTTCATAATTTAAATCTAGCTATATCTCAATATCTATCATCAGAATCATCGATAACAGCTCTAACTTGTACCTCTTGAGCATAAAAATATGGAAAACATTAGGTATCTACCACAGCTCAGGTGGTAGTAAGCTTATATGCTAGAGGTTCGACCTTATCGGTACTCTTGTAAAGTCCAATGAGCCTGGGACTAAATTTCCCTTTTTCCCTGAACCTCTGCGCCTTTCTCCTTAGAAAAACCTCCAAAACACTTTTTCTCCAACTGAATATTCAGTAGCTTTCTATTTCAAGTTAGCATATGATTCTAGCCTAATCACCATTGCTATCAATACCTTTTTTTTGGTTAGTTTCACTTTTCCTTTAATCTCTTTATTTAAATCTACTTTGGAGATTTTCTCTCTTTACCTCACTCTAATATAAAGGATTTGTGCATCATCTACCATATGATGCCTTATATGGGTCCATTCCCAAACTAAATTGGTCACCACGATCATAGGTAATCTCTACCAATAACATATGTGTATCTCAAGTAACCATAAGCTTAATAATACCATTTCACAACATCTTATCAGATATCTATATCACCCTCTCTAACTGTCCATCAAACTAAGGATGAAAAACTCTCTTATAAGCTAGACCAGTGCCTAAAGCTACTTATAGCTTCTTCCAAAATCTAGAAGTTAAACAAAGATCCCTATCAAACAAGATAGTCACTAGCACACCAAAAAATCTAACTAATTCCTCCATATATGGTCTAACTAGCCTCTTTAAGGACTTATCCTTCCTATCCGAGTGCTTAAACTGCCTTTGTCAATTAACAACAATCATCTATGCTACACTGCATATATCTCTGGTCAAAAGTAAACTCATTGCAAATTCATGGTCAGCTTTTTAGCTTTTCATTCTAGCACTGCTAAAGGATACAATAATCCAAAAGGAACTCGATGATCAATTTTCACTTGCTGGCATGTCATACCTAGCATCATATTCTGCAACCTCTCTTTTCATATCAGGTCATCAATAAAAAATTCTTAGTTCAAACTTTCCTCCTAAGATGTATAAAATAAAGAGCCTCATGTATTTCCTTAAGCATTTGCTACCCCAGGTCCTTCGTACAAGAGACGCATAACCTATTCTGAGGATACAACTACTCACTTCCTATTAACTTAGACCTTGTGGCCTTCCCCTCTTAAGTCTCGTCTATCATTTGAGTTAACTATTTTCTTTCATCTGCTGTCAAACATCTAGCTTTATCTATAACTCAGCTAGCATAACATTTCCTAAACTGGACTGTAAATTCATACCCTTTAAGGTTATCATACATTTCTTGTTCCTTATATTTGTCATCACATTGGCTTTCTTGGTTGGTAGTCAATCAGGTAACCACAATTTTTTATCAACTCTAACCAACTTTCCTATCTTAGGTTCAACCTTTCCTAGGTAAAGAGATGTTTCATGCTTTTCATAATCTGTGTATATATATACATCACTTCTCTTCATGCAGGTAGTGCTTTCACATTTCAACACAACCACAATAGCAGTTAGCCCTAAATCGTATGTAAGATAATTCTCAGATGGCTTCAACTATCTTAAAGCATAAGTTACTACCTTTTTATCTTACATTGACACACATCCTTACCATTCAGTAAAACATCACTGTACACGATAAAGCCCTTACCCTATACATAACTGAATTAAGATAAGAATCTCTATTAGCATCTTCTTTAATTGATCATAATTGGTTGGATACTTATCATTCAGTCAAATTTCACACATTATCCTAACCCACCAAGTTGAAGGAGTGGCATTATTAGAAGTCCTCTTACAAGTCCTTTGTAATCTTAACTAAACCCAAAAAATTCCTTACCTTGGTTACATTCTTAGGTGGTTCCCTTTTTAGTACTACCTTCACCTTCCTAGAATCAACTCTGATTCTTTCTACTAACTTTTTGTGGCCCAGAGAAGAAACTCCATTTAGCTAAACTCATACTTACTAAACTTGCCACATAACTATCTCTCTTTTAGGGTTTGTAGCACAACCTTCAAATGATATTTATAATCTTTCTAGTTCTTAGAGTCCACCAGAAGACCATCTATAAACACCAACACCACTCACCTACATCAGATTAGAAGGTTCTATTCATTAGGTTCCATAAAAACTACTGGCATGCTGGTGTATCCTAATGGCATCAACAAGAATTTAGAATGCCCGCACCAATTTCTGAAAATAGTTTTAGAGACCTTAGCTTCCCTTAAATTATCAACTGATATTATCCAATCTTAGATCAATTTTAGAAGATCATCCAACCCCTCCCAAATGATCAAAAAGGTCATCCATCTGAATAGGGGATGCTTATTCTCCTTAATCACTCTGTTCAGCTACTTATAAAATAATATACGACCTGAGTGACCTATCTTTCATTCTTAATAGACAGCATGAGCACTTCCTAAAGGGTGGTATTAGGTCTAATGAAACCCTTGTCACATATCCTTTACAACTATACTCCTAATTCTTTTATTTCAACAAATGCCATCCTATAATGAACAATAAGTATTGGAGAAATACCAGGACGCATCTCAATATCAAATCTAACTCTCTCTTTGGTGATAAACTTGATAACTTATTAAGAACACATCAAAAACTTAGCTTTAATTGAAAGATATACCATATTAGAATTAAATCATTCAAATTATTACCATAGGCCAAATATGCCTCAACCCCTTCTAACGGAGTTGTTTTATTTTAATAACTAGGATAGGATTATCCAAAAGGTCCTTCTCACTATCCATTGCCATTATCAATCCTTGTATAGTCTAAAGGTCAACTTTTTATTTTCATAATCACTTATAGCCTGATACTTAGTAAACTAATCTATCCAAAGATTACATCATTTCATTAAAATGCAACTCAATAAAATCAGCAACAATCTATGCCCTTGAATAACTAGAGGTATCTTCTATGCCCCCTATTCACAATCACACATTGCCCTATGGGGTTGCTAATTCTAATGTCTGCATTAACATGCTCAAGCTCTATCTACCTATGTTATACTTGTATAGTACATATGCATGAGGGCATTAAATTAGAGTCTATCAAAGTCACGGCTATAACATTACATAAACACAATACTAGTTAAACCACCTAGTCTTGCAGCCTCTTCTCTAGTTTTCACTATACACTACCTGACTGAAGCACATGCCTCAATTCTAATACCTTGACTAACACTAGACTACTATCCTTTAGTCTACCTTTAACCCCAACTCTGGGGTGTAACATTAGGTATCCATACCTACATACCCTTTACTTGCCCCTGAGGACACTTTCTCTGTAGTGGTCTCTAACACCACAATAGAGACATTCTCTTTTTTTGCCTTCTCTACACTGCCCCCAGTGCCTCTTTAGACAAATGACCCATATAGTAGGTCCACTCTGATTACCCCCTATACAAGGAGTACTATCAACCCGAGAAGGCAATCAAGGTCTACCATAGAAGTTTGGCCTTGCACTAAAATGTCTAATAGTGCATTACCTCTTTCCCTAAAAGAGGTCTCTCTTTTCCTAAAAGAGGTCTCTCTTTTCTAGTACCATTTCTTCCATGTCACATGTAGCTAGTACGGGTACTGCAAAATCTCTTTTTTTAAGAGTTAGTTATTGGTACCATTGACCCTTCATTCAGTCTTCTCAAGAATCTCTTACATAACCTATTTATATCATTGAAAAATAATCTCTTTAGCACACCTTTGGAATCTGGTAAGATCCTTTCATGTATTACTTCCAGTATACTAGTACAGGGGTTACTCATGCCTGCTGTCTATCAGCCACTTTTGACTCTAGCTGCTAAGCAACATTACTAAATTTAGGTCCTAATACATAACCTACTCCCTGTATGATGATGGTTACAAAACCAATTGGTTCCTTAGCCCCTCCTTCAAGTAACTTAACTAATTACTCCTGTATTATAGAAGACTTTTCCTTCTCAGCCTCGGGCAACATAATAGTTTAGAGGAATTTGAAACTTAGACATTTGCACTTAGGTACTTAGGCTAGGAACATTAACCTATGCTTTGATACCACAAAATGTGACACCCCTTACTAGATTCTCGAGGAAAGCTAATAAGCGGTGCACTTCCTGCCAGGTCACCCATCCTAAAATTTTCCTGACATTCATTCATTTAACTCTTACTTATACTGGACTAGACAACTCTGTTTGATTCCCAATTCATTCTAACCAAATCCTATAATCCACTTAAGTGAATATTGTCATATTTCTGCCATCACTGATGGAATTTAACACCATCTAGTGTTATCTAAAAATTCGGCAACACAATGGCCACCTTAGTCACTATACCAAAACTCATATCTACCTGTAAACACTTCAATATTATAAAACACATCTCTTGGACCCTTCTGGTCCCCTAGATCTCATCTTATCAACATTAAATAACATATGCAGTAGTAACAGGCCTCAGGCCACAATATAAACATATAGAGCCTTAGGCTCACAAGCATGCATACAGATCACATGTAAACAAGAGAACCATAACATTGATTATTACAATACAACTTATTTATGTAGATACTATCTTGTGTCCCTTAAATACATCACACCTATATTCCCCACCTAAGAACATAAAGTGCAAAATTATACATCTATGCATAACTAGTCTTCTTTAAATGACCTCTGAACTTTATTGTGCGATTTACGAGGTGACATCCTTATTCTGGGTACCTACGTAATGAAATACGTACACTGAGTATAAAAATACTCAAT
>CANXYI010110764.1:0-11396 GCA_948208565.1 Hura crepitans
ATCCATATGTTTTAAATATGTTCATATTCTATTTATTATACATTAATGTTTATATAACCTTGATTTAACTTTTTCTAACTTCGCTGTCATGTGAATTATTGACTGGATTTACTTACTAGATCAAAATTTGGATGGACATGACTTACCTTTAGAGATGGTCCGTGTGGACTAGGTGACGTAGAAGTGGGACCATTTTAGTGTTGTGATTTGCTTCTTTTGGTTATGTACTTATTATGTATTTTAGCTTGTTTTGGGGGTTGTAATAGCTCGTAAATAACACATTTTACATGATAAAGCCCAACTTTCACATAAAATGATTTTATATATAATTAAATGGTGTTTTCTTGGATAAAATGGATTTGTAATTTCTTAGTCAAAAGTCATAATAATAAAATGTATTTTTAAAGGCCAATCTCCTAGAGATGGGAGTTGGGCGACTACCGCTAATTCCTATGTTTTATTTTGTATATATTGCAATTTACTTGCTTTTGTATGCCAAAGTGATATAATATAATTAAAGAATGGTGCATGCTTGATTAATAAGGGACTGCTAAATGTTACAATATACATGAAAAATATATTATAAGGGCATAAATAGGATCTAAAATTTTAAACCTTTCTGGTATAGAAGATCAGAAGTCCTAATGTAGTAACTAGGTGGTGACTCTACTAACCACTCTCATTCTTGGTAAAATATCATATTTCTTTACATCTATCCCTTTAGAGAGAGGAGATCATTTTTATATTCTTCTTGGCATTCTTTGCTCTTTTGCTTATTCAATTTTAACTATTTACTTTCATATATACATCTTTTTGTTTTTATATGCTTATAATTCTTTGCTCTTTTGTTTATTTACTTTTAGTTAGACACTCTTATGCATACATACATCTCCTTTGATGCACTGTGCTTCTATCCGAGTGAAATAGCTTTTTAGATTTTTTTCCTTTGCCCTTTTTCTTGCAATAAGGATATATTCATGTGAAATTTTCTATGGGAAAGCTTTAGCCTGCATGGATATATTTTCATGCCTATAGCATATTTCCTTGTGTCCATGCATACATATATACTATGCTAGTTCTCTAGTCCTCTTATTTTTTTTATGTGATTCTTTAGTGACTTTTAGTCTGTGTGAACTTACTTTATATATGCCTTTAGGTCCATACGAACCTTGATAAGTTCCAACAGGATTGTTTCCCTTTTTCATTTTTTATTTTGGGTCTATAATTAATTACTTTATCCTTTTTAGATCTTTTGTAGTAGGACTTTGAATAGTATTAATTTTGAATATATTTCTATCTATGTTGTAATACGTAGATTAAAATGATTTTTTATTCAATTGAAGAATCAAAGTCATACTAAAATGTTTTATATAAATAAGGGTTTTAGGACTAATGTCCTTAATTGCTCTTAACTATTTTAATTTGGTAAAGTAATAATCTTCCAAAGAATAAATGTGTTAATTTGAGCAATATTGAGTACCAAAGTCCTCTTCCCAAAGTTCACAAATTTGATAAAAAAGTGTCAAACAAAATGATTTTAGACCAATGTCCTCATAATAATAAATTAGCCCAATTTCATGTATGTTAGAAGTATAAAGTTCTATTTATTTTGTTATGTGATATCTTGCTTGCTTCAATTTTAATTTGCTCACTCTTATGTGTAAATGTGTTTATTTTCATCACAATAATATCATGCTTAATAAAACTGATAAAAATTAGAACGATTGAGATAAAAACTTATATTAAATAGTGGATGTGAATAAGAAGGAATTTCTAAATAGTAGAATCTCTTCGGTTTACTTCCTGAATTAACTACCCAGGTGGTGACTCACACTCATAAATAGGTAAACCATCTCGTAGAGGGACATTTACATATGTCAACCCATAGATATACCTTTAAATGGTTACTCCACTAGGGACTTTTTCTCTTGATGAATTGCTCTAAAAATGCCCTATTATTAATATTGGTTGAATCTCTAGTTTTAAGGTTTATCATTTCCCAAAGTTGTATAACATGCTAGAGCCTTAGAATAAGTTAGGCATCCCTTTTTACCCCCCAATGGCTTCCCAAAGCATGAAACTATTTTCATTTAATTTGGTGGATTGATAGGGCTGATAACTATCACTCTAAGCCTTATACCTAATGGTATATGAAATAGTAAACCAATAAGCCACTATTACCTATGATTGGGAATATCCATTAGGAGGGACCACTGTTTAGATGATAATAACTTTGAAAATAGACCATACCATAGCCCATGTAATTTTCTTAGATATAATTCCCTTAAGATACTATAATAAATTCCATTGCATGTGACATGGACTATATTTGTGAAATGAATTTCACTTTTTCATCAATAACAATGTTTAATTCATTAGGTCATTTGTAATTATGATGAACTAAACTAATTTTTATCTTGAAATGATTGGAATTTATCCAATAACAACTATTAAATCCTTTTGTGTGCTTAAAATAAAGAGCATTATATTGCTAATTTGAAACTATACACCATTCATATTTTTGCATTCCCTATCAATGCTTGAACAAAGCCCATCTAAGATTTTTTTGGTTGAACTACGTGTGCAAGAGAAATAAGGTTGGAAGGCAACTTGCATTTGTTTGTCTATGTTGCACCTCATGCATACATGCATGCATGTATGATGTAAATTTAATAATTACCATGGATTATCTACTAACCCCTTTTGTGATTGATAGCCATTAAAGACTGACTATTGGCTAGCACTTGTAGATGTCCTTTTCTATGACCCATCAGTTGGCATTCTCTCAACTTAACATCAAAAGATTTTTTAATTTCTAGCCAAAATCATGGCTAGTGACCAAGATGCCCCTATGTCTCAAAAGGAATTGATTGATATCTTAGATCACTTCAAATAAGAAATGGTACAGTTACTTCAACTCCTTTAGTCAAAAATTTTCTTGATGTTCGAGTAAAGGATCAAATCATGTAAGATACTTCTATCATATGTAAAGAATTATTTAAGGCTCTTACAACTTTTAAGCATGAGATGTTACAAGGAATTCGTCAAGCTATAACTGATGAAATACTTGATACTTATTGCCCTATAAGACATAAAATGAGGTGTAAATGAAGTTAGCAGAATAAAATTACATAGGTAATAGAAACACAAATGACGAAATAAAGTGCAACCTAAATTAAGTGTATGTTGCATGTGGTTATAAAGGTATAAAATATAGATGATAAAGTAACAAATTCATGTAGTGTAAGAACATAAACGAGGCATAAAAGATAATAAGGTAAAAACTCAAATGTGTTGAAGTAAATGTATAACTAACAAAAGGATAACCAAAAGTGATAAATTATCTTAATTTAAATATAAGCAATTAAGGATGAACATTTAGGTAACAAGGAGAAATGTCATTAATAAGTAAACAAAAGTAAATGGAAATGGATGAAATTAAAATAGTTTAGGTATATATAAAATAAGGCATTGGAAATCAAATAAAACTTAAGGTAAATTTAGTGAATAGGTATGTTAAAAGGGTTTTAAAACTAGAAAAAGGAAAGAAGTCTCGTAATACGATTAGAGAGAGATCAATAAGTAAGTAAGTGTGAGTAAATAAAGAAATGAAGTAGGAGATGTAAATTAACTTGAAAAGGACATAAGGAGTGAAAGACTTATCATACAATTCAGTAAAGTAAGATTTTGTAAATAAAGACGAATTAAATAAAGTAAAGCTATAAGCTAGTATGGTTTAAATAATGTTGATTAAATAAGTTATAGCCTATATGATCTAGATACCTACTGGACAGGTTGATGGGTTAACTA
Source organism: Hura crepitans (assembly GCA_948208565.1). Lineage (NCBI taxonomy): Eukaryota > Viridiplantae > Streptophyta > Magnoliopsida > Malpighiales > Euphorbiaceae > Hura > Hura crepitans. Next base: position 3,811 of record CANXYI010110764.1, read on the forward strand.
GAGAATTAGAGCAACTGCTAGAACATTTGCTTTATACAAGTGCAACCATAATATAGGTCTAATAGGACCACTGCACAACCTTAACATGGGTGCAACTATATTGTAGGTAAAAAATATGGATCACTGTACACTATTTAAATAAAGGCTAGTGTAGCAGCAGTGTAGGTTCTTTAGGCCACTGCACAATTAAGCTTGTATAATGCTGGTGCAACAACATAGTAGGTCCAAAATATGGACTATTGCACAACTTGTAACTCTCATTATCTAGTATCGGTGTATGTTAAGGTAAGTATGGGCCAACAAGTTAGTGATTAAATTGAGATAAAAAAGAACAATAGTCTAAAATTATGAAAGTATGAATGTAATAAATAAGTTGAAGTTAATACATGTTAGAAAATAATAAGGTGACTTTAGAAATAAAATAAAATAAGGTTGAATTAAAGTAAATAATATGAAACACATTCCAAATAAAGGTAAGCTAAAGGGAAAGAGGGAATAATGATAGGACAATGAACCAGAAAGAGTATTAAAAAGATAATAAGTGGGTAAAGCTATCCACTAGAAATAAGAAGTGTAGTTTTGGCATCCTAAAGTAGTAACAGGTAATACATCAAAGTAGACAACAACAATGTTGTAGAGTGTATCAAGAAATAATAATGAGAATAACCTTTCCTTCAATAGAATCTAGCTAAGGCAAGTTAAAATAGAGCTATGTAAACTAGGTAACTACACACTTAGTAACGAAATGCATATTGAGTTATTGAACATAACCTCACATTATGTGTTATGCTTATTATAATAAGCATGATCATTATGTACATTGCATTATTAGCATGGAATGCATAGTTAATTTATATTACATAACATATATGATACATGGTTCATTGAATACACCACTAAGCCTTATGCTTAACACATCATTATTTGTGATGCGTAGGTAGCAGATAACTAGTGCAGGTGATAGCCTCAAGTGGAGTAGTGTAGACTAGGGATTGTAGATCAAGATAACACATTTTTTGGTATTGTATAGTATTTTGTATGGTATTGCTATAATTGTATTAAAGGTATAAATGGAACTCATGTATGTATAGGTAAGGAAGTGGGCCTAAACCTAGTGAAACAGTCTACATATATTATGAACTAGCATTTTAATAGTGTGTATACATCATGAAAACTCATGTGTTGTAATATATGTATGAAAATAGTCTCTCTAATAATGATAACAGTTGAATGAGTTCATATATGTTGAATCATATAGATGATTGTAAGGATTAAATGGATCCGTTACTGAGGATTGATTGTATTATGATATAAAAGTGTAAATTCATATAAAGATTATTTGATTAGGTTCTTAGTTAGTCATTATGCTACTGGATTTTCATTAGAGTACATGATAAATATGCTACACTCACAAAATGACTATAGTAAAACATGGAAATAAGTTTCAAATAAAGAAGTCAGATTGTGTGTCATCCCTTAGTTAGGTCTGGCAATTGGATCAGGTTAGTGGTGTCACAAGCTAGGCCATGACAATAAACTTAGCCTATTAGTGCACCCATGTCCATTACAAAGAGTGCTCCATCCAGATGTGACATTGCGAAAAATGACATAGGTCTGTGTGTTGGAAAATAATTCCAAAAATTCATTCCAATTGTGGTTTTAAAGGCCACTTAATTAGAAATTGTCCAAAAAGAGTAACAACCACCAATCAATTTTAGGCTTTGTAATGTGTTCTGACTAAGGGATAGAGAGTAAAGCGGGATGATAGGGTAGGAAGTACCCAAGGAGGTAGATCTAAGATAGTTGATTAAGTAAAGACTATAGCTTTAGCTTGTCAGTATGTTATCTGACCTTGAGAGAAGGTTAATTCTCTAGATGTCAATTCGAGTGCATTTTATCTCTTTGAATTACTTGAATTAACCTTGATTGATCTACGATCTACTAATTCATATGATTTCTCAGCATGGGCATATGATAAGAGATTAGAATTAGAATAGATTAACAAAGATATCTTAGTCATTAAGCTTATAAGATAAAATGTGGTAGTCAATAGAGTATACTGAGGATGTTTTTTGATAGTTCAAAGACATGATTCCTAGTCTACCTTATTGAATTGCCATTTAATAAGTTTGACATAATTCTAGTAATAGGCTAGTTGTCCATACAACAAGTAATAGTACATTACAGACAATAGATATTAAACCTTAAAACCCTAATTAAAATCGGCATTATCATTATAGATAAAAGTACATACCATTTGTCTAATGTTATATTAGTAATTGTAGGGAGGCAGATGATAAGAAAAATATGTTAAGCCTACTTAGCCCATGTTGTTGACACGAGGGAAGAAAAACTAGATGTCAAGCAGAAACCAATAGTGCAAGAATTTCTCAATGTGTTTTTAAAAGAATTACAAGGATTACCTATAGACTAGGAATTGGAATTTGCAATTAAGTTTTACCCTAGCACTATTCCAATCTCTATAGCTCCGTATAGAATGGCTCTTCTAGAATTAAAGGAGTTAAAGATATAATTACATTAATTATTGGACAAAGGGTTCATTAGAGGGAGTGCTTCAACTTGATGAGCACTGGTTCTTCTTCTGAAAAATAAGGATGGCACCTTATAATTATATATGGACTATAAGTAACTAAATAATGTGATGATAAAGAACAAGTATTCATTATCTTGTATCGACAATCTGTTTAATCACCTTAGGGGAGTAAGTGTCTTTTCTATGATTCACTTAAGATAAGGATATCATTAATTAAGGATTAAAGAGGTTGATATGCCTAAGATAGCTTTTCAAACAAGATATAAGCATTATGAATTCCTAGTGATGCAATTTGGTCTTACAAATGCTATAGTAGCCATCATGGATTTGATGAACTAGATTTTCAAAATCTACTTAGATTAGTTCATTGTTGTTTTCATTAATGATATTTTTGTATATTCCAAGAATAAAGAGGAACATCAGCAACACTTTGGCACTTGCTTACAGACATTGAGGAATAAGTAGCAAACTGAGTAAATATGAAGTTTGGCTTAATAAAGTGTCTTTCTTAAGCCATATTATCTCAAGAGATGGCATTCGAGTGGATGCAAGTAAAATAATGGTTATTCTATAACTAAAGCCACATAGGAATGTAATTAAGATTAGGAGGTTTTAAGGATTGGCAGGTTAGAATAGATGGTTTGTCAAGGGGTTTCAATGATAACGACACCTATGACATTTTTACTATAAAAGAATGCTAAATTTGCATCGGATGACAAGTGTCAAGAAAGCTTTGACAAGCTAAAAAAATGTTAACAAAAGCTCATATACTTACATAAGTAGTCCCAGGAATAGATTTTGTTATCTATGGTGATGCTTCACATGATAGGCTTGGGTATGTTCTCATGCAAGAAGGCAAGGTGATAGCATATGTGTCTAAAAAATTGAAGCCATATGAAAGAAACTACCTAACTCATGATCTAGAATTGGTAGCTATTGCCTTTGCTTTAAGGATATAAAGACATTATCTTTATTGAGACAGTTGTTATGTGTACATTGACCATGAAAGCTTGAAACACCCACAAAAATAGAGGGAACTGAATTAGAGGTAACTTAGGTGGATAGAATTAATTAAAGACTATGATTTCCTTATTGATTGTTATCTGAGTAAGGCCAATGTAGTAGTGATGCCTTGAGCAAGAAATTTATAGCAGCCTTGAGAGAAATAAATGTTAAGGTGAAATATGAAGATAATAGAGCACATTTAGTAGACTTACAGATGAAGCATAATTTGGTTCGATAAATAAAAGAACTATAGAAGCAAGATGATTAATTAGTGAATGATATGAGTTCAATCTAAGAGGGGAAGTACTCAAAATAAGAAATCAATGATGATGGGTGTTCATATTATTGAGACCAGTTATGTATGCCTTATATGGAGCAGATAAGTAAGCGAATCTTACAGAAGGCCTATAGTGCCCCATTTGCCATGCACCTAGGAAGCACTAAGATGTATCAAGATTAGAAACCTTATTATTGAAAGCCAGGAATGAAAAGAGAAATAACCAAATTTGTCAGTAAGTGCCTCCCTTGTTAACAAGTTAAGGCTAAGCACAAGGTTCCTTTTGGATTGTTCCACCTTATTGCAATGCCAAAATGGAAGTGGGAGAAAATAAACTTTATATTAGGGTTACCTACAACCAAAAAGGAAATATAATTTTGAATGGTTGAGTGTTGATAAGTTGAGAAGAACTACTCATTTTATACCAATGTATACAAGTTACTCCCTAGATAAACATGCAAAATTATACATTGAGGAAATTATAAGATTCATATGGTACCAACTTCAATTATATCTAACCATGATTTGAGATTTACCTTAAGATTTTGGAAGCAACTATACAATAACCTAGGAACCTGACTCATAACATGGAGAAAGTGACATGGTAGAGTGTGGAACAAATGACAGCACAATGCCTTAACTATTTAAACCAAGTAATTTTGAGGGAAAAAGTTTCTTTTAGAGGAGAAAGACTATCACACCCTAATTTTAAATTAAATTTTTCTTAATGATAGAATTAGAATGAGAAAATGAAAGTGGGGAACAAAATAGATGTATGAATCCAGTAAAATAGGTAGGTATAAATAGCAGAGTGAAAAATGAGTGACTGGTATACTTGAAATGACCAAGGCCAAAATTGAAAGGTGTAATAAAAGATACAAAAAATAAGTAGAAACATGTAAGAAAAGGGTGATCATAAAACTATGGAAAAGAAGGGGTTTGGGACATGGTCCTAATGACTAGTGGCACCAAGCTATGAATAGTAATTCCTATGACCTAGGTCAACTAACATAACAGAATAAGAGGGATTAATTGAAATAATTTTAGTTGAAATTTTGAGTGAAAATGAAGTCATTAAAGTAGTTGAAAATGAAAATGGAGTTTTTACAGTAATGTCTTATGAATAGTAACTTATTGAAAGTTGAATAATAAAATATTTAGTTTGTGCTTAAAGAAATTTGGGAATGGCATGACTTGATTGTAAAAAATTCTAAATAATTCAGTGTCACTAGAATTCAAATTTTTTTATGCCAAAAAGTAATTTAACAAAATTAATTAAAGTTGTAATTATTTAATTAAATTAGTTCCTCTTAGCTTTTAACTTTAATTTTCTCGGGACTTACAAGTTATATGTTAATAGAATTAATAGAGGTATTAAGAGGATTTAAATGAAGAATTAAAGTGTGTAAAAAATTTATGGAGCAAAAAGAATTGAGAAATTCTACTAACCATTTCATTTAACAATTGGCTATATCTTTGCCCTTGATGAGATTAATATATATCGGTTAAATGTGAATTAAGAAGTCAAAATGAAAGATGGCATCCTTATCTTCTTTAACCTTAAGAACTTGATGCAATTCATGGCTTTTCTTCCCTTAATTTTTACTTTTTCAACTTGCTCAAATATATATGTTACCTCATAATCCCACCTCAAAACACTTCTATAAGACCTTTAGATTAATATTTAATAGAGAGAAACAAAGAAGGGAGCATAATTTGGGAGAATTGTTAGGAAATCAATTGAGGTGAATAGTAACCTCAAGTTGAGTAAGTGTTGAATTTTAAAATTTTATATATTTTTACGTGATTTTTGATTTTTAATGAATAATTCTAACGTTAAATTTAAATTTTAAGTTGTGTATATTTTTACTTTAATTTATCTGAGGGGAAACCTTTTATATTTGTTGAGAAAGGAGAATGTAGCCAAGCAAATGGGAAAAAAAAGGTGTGGGAAACTTATTTGGGCAAAAGATTATCCTTTATAAGTCTATTCAATGATATATTTGTGTATTTATGTATAATTTTAATATTAAAGATTGTCCATTACATATTTGAAGTGCATGTTTGATATGTGTAAGCTTGTTTATAGTAGAAGTGAATGTACTATGATGTTTGTGATATGTTCTAAATAGATACTTAGTTAGGAATAAATGAAGTTAGTTATGCCCTTCACTTGGATGAATGGTGTATGTATGAAGAATTAAAGCATGTGTGATACCCAATGGAAGTTAGTGACGTAAATATGTTAGTTATGTAGTTAATTGATGACTAGAATGATGATTAGATGAAGTAAAGGATTTAAATAAGATTTCTTGATAGGTCAATGGGTTATGTATAAGAAATAAAGGTATATGTGTTATTTAATGTATATTAATAATTGTAATGCCTAAAAATCTTGATATTATGAATAGTAATTATTGGGTTATGAATAGTGTTTTTTGAGATTTGGATCACACTAATGCTACTGCATGGAAGTTGATAGGGTAAAGTGTTGAAGTTGAACCTTATGGTTTTGTATATTAACCCATAAACGGGTTAAAGCATACATTGGGATTTTCATGGTAATGTTTAATAAATATGTATTACCCTCTAAGAGGTTAATGTGTAAAAGTCTAGCTTCATTGTTTATGTATGTTAACCCATAACTGAGTTAAATGTAATTATGGGAATAATTTTAGGCAAAATTTGGAGTGAAAATAAAGTAATTAGATGGTTAAAGATGATAATAAAAATTTTACAGTAGTATCTCATGAATAGTGTCGTAGGCAAGGTTGAACTATAAAATAATTTAATTTTTGTCAAAATAATTAGAGATTAATACAATATGATACTTAAATATTATGAATAGACCATTAACACTAGAATTGTAATTTTTAAATATTGGAAAGAATTTTAAGTAAAATCAAAAAAGATTAAAGTATGAATTTATATCAATTTTTCTCATTTTTCGAGCTAAGTTTTCTTAGGGTTTATCGATTTTATTAGAATGATTTTATAACATTTTAAGAGTGGTATTTAAGGGTTTAAAAAAGATGGAATAAGGCTTAAAGAGAGAGATGATTTGATTTAGGATGGCTTTATTATGGCTATTGATCAAGTTGACCAAATCAAAGGTAAAAAAAATAAACCTTTAAAATAGTTAACATAGGAATAGGAAGTAGCCATTCTTCTTCCTTTTGTCCCCCTCTTTGCTGACACTATGACACACTTTACTCAATCTAGTTATCGGACCCAAATAAGGAATGCATAAAAACACATTATCTAAACTCATATGAAATCTTAACTAATTAAAACATGATTTAAGACTTGTTAACAAAACAAGTCTTTCATAAAAATACGAGTTAACAAAAAATTTTCAAAATTTAGGTCTCGTTCATATTTGAGAATTTTTTAAGATAATGGTTGTATCGGGATACTATCACAAATGAGAATAGTAACTTGTGTAGTAAAACACTCTTTTATTAATAGTTCCAACTCATTCCCCATGTGACACCCTTCACCCAATCTAGTTGTTAGATCCGAATGAGAGATGGCACTGACACCTTCTGCTTGAATTGTTGCCAATCTAAGTAAAAGATGGCACATTAAACAATTTAACCCTTATACTATATTTCTCTATTGTATGCTTACAACATAAGTATCGAGGACCCACGTATATCTTTAAAGGCAATGTTATAGGCTAAAGGTCCTATTGTTACCTTTTATTGAAAATTTTGAAATGTAGCAACAGTTCGGCAACATATCCCAAAA
>CANXYI010110874.1:0-11797 GCA_948208565.1 Hura crepitans
TTATCATGCCTTCATGTAGGCATTTTATGGAACAAACTGAATTTTTTTCCTCAATCTAGTTACATGTCCCATCTAAGATTCTCAACTCCCCTATCTAGCCAGCAACCATAGACACTCACACACCACACACAGCACACACGCCACTTCATTGTCAACACAAAACACCAAACATCAGCATGAAATCAATAGAAGAGGAAAGGAAAAAAACTAAAAAGAGAAAGGGGGAAAATGTGAAAGGAAGGGAGGCATCCTTTTAATTTAACTAAATTCACTAACCATTTTCTTCTGTCCCTCAAAATTTCGGTAGCCTCTTCTTCTCCTTAACTTCATTATCAGCTGCTCCTTCCTCTTTCCCCTAATAATCCTTTGTTGTCCCTCTCCCTTTAACAACACATAAGCACTAAGATCCAACACACAAAATTAATCAGAATCTTAATTAGTTATGTCCATTGAGGTGAAGAAATTCTCAAAGAAATTGAGCTGAAACACTTACCTTGCAATTTCAGCCCCTTGCTACCCATGGAGTTCACCATCTTCCCATGCTTTTCTTGGCCTCTTAACCCTTTCCATGGCTGGCCATTCTCCCTTAGATTCTTTTCTTCATCATCTAGCATGAATTCTAGGGGGTAATCAATAAGAATTGCTAGCTAAAATAGCTTGCAACAAGGAAAAAAAAGGGAGAAAATGTTCCAGAAGGAAGAGAAATTAAGAGACAAAGAAAAGAAATTGCCATGAAAGTTGGTGGCCAAATGGCTACCCTAGGAATTTTCCACATGGTTTAGTGGCTAGAAGGGGTTAGGGGATCCTTAGTTCGCGTTACGGGGTTCTTGAGCACCCCGGGATTCAAATTCTCGAACATAGGGGCTGCTAACTTTGGGGATTTTTTAAAAATCACACGGTTAATGAAAAAATGCACCATTTGTTCCTAAAATCATCATTTGACCCCAATTTCATGCCTACAAAATTTCATGGCAAAATTCCTTCGAGAAGTACCCGAATTGAAAATCGAGCGTTTCGCGGCAACTCGGTTCGCGACAGAACTTCGGGAAATTTTCTATGGCTGCTAGGACCTCTAAAAATTTTCATGTTTGTTTCTAAAATCCTTAAATACATCCAATTAGAGTCTTATAAAGTTTCATGGCCTAATTCCTTTGGGAACTAGGCTAGCAAAATTTTAGGGAAATCGCTGTTCTATTGAAAACCCAAAAAATCTCAAACGACGTTGAAAATTGTGTTGTTCATTTTAAAATTCCTTATTTAATCCCAATTGCACACTCGTGAATTTTCATGACCCAATTCCTCTAATAAGATTGATTTCAGACTGCCTCAGTTTTCATGCCAACCTCGAAAATCGCAAGAATTTGCAAACGACCTCTGATTCCAAAAATTTCTTCACCATTGGACTCAATACAATTTTTAAGCTTCAGGGTCTAATGTTTTTGGGTCCGTTCGAGCACATCTCGGGTCAGTCCCAGCCCAAAAAAATTTTATTGACCTGAGGGGTAGCTTACAGCCAGAAATGAATTATTCGTTCTGTTAAAATTTTTATTAAGGTCATTTTCACCCTTTTAAGCCTTTGAAGTTTCTTGGGAAATGTGCCCTGCCTCTGGTCTCCTGCCAGTGACCCGGCACACTGGGTGTCCTTTTCGGATCTCAGGCACTATTCTCGGAGCCTTAGTGCATGGGCATTACAAGGCCTAACTAGATATACTATACTTTCAGACATTGGACCAAGAGGGAACTAAAACTATGCAGTGGTCTTGCATTTTGGACCTTGGGGTCTGCATTAGCCTTAGTGCACTAACCTATCTTGTGGACCTTTACCACTGCACTAGCCTAGTCTAATGAATAGACAACAATATTAACAACATAGTGTAGTGGCCCATCTTATGGACCCCGACCCCTACACCAGCCTAGTTTAATAAATATACAATTATCAGTATCATACAATAGCACAATGACCCATCTTATGGGCCTCAATTGCTGCACCCGCTTGGTATAATAAATAGACAAAATATCTAGCAACTATAAATCCCTAGTTGATCGGTCAACCTATCCTATGGGTGTCTAGCTAATGGGCCAATAGTCTCTTATTTATGTTTATTTTATTATTGATCATCATTTTAAAATATTCACAATCTATTAATAGACAGTTATTATTTAATTTATATAGTCCAATTTTAGCCGGATAGTTATAAGTCAGTTTTATTACTAGACTTTTATAAGTCCAATTTTTAGAAGGGTAATTTTAAGTCTTTTACTTAGGAATTCACAAGTTCCCTTTAGGCCTAGTTCCATATCATAATTCAAGCCCTATTATATGTCCATTATAGGTCACATTATGGGCCATTCTCATACATAAATTTTACAAGACAATTATAGGTTAATTATATTTTTTTGTGTACACCATTACGGGTTATTTTCCACTGTTTACTAGGCACTTTCCCATACCAATTCAAGCCACATTGACATGCCATTCTAGACCACAAATACTTTCATTCCATTTAACCCAATAAGCCCATAACAATGTCCTCACATTGCCATTAGAATCAAGGACACAAAGTCCACAATTCATGTCTTATTTCATGCCATTGTAGGTCAAAATTATAGGTCACTTTTATACATGCCTTACAAGCCAATTTTCAAGCCATTTCTTACATTACCTTGTCATATTACATGCCATGTTTCCATGCATGGTTTCACATATTCCATGTCATACATCACATGCTATGATGTCTTGCCATTCATGCACATCACACATCATGACATACCATGCTTACCATACCTACCATGGCATGTATACCTCTTGTCATAGCTTGCTTATGGTCATACACATGTATTTTTCCATAATTCATCACACATACATATCATATACCATAATCTTAGCATGCACACACATGCTCACAAAACATATCAACCATGCCATGCCATGACACACCATATAAATGCATCGATCACACATGCCATGTCATGACACAATATACACATGCCTCGACCACACATGTTCACACACATATATGCATTGTTTCATCAAATTCACAATGTACACATACATTCCTATGCCAACACATAAATTCCACCATGATTCACGTACCACACACACTAAATACATGCCATCATAACACATTCATTATCTTACATACATTTTCTCACCAATTTCATCATATACACATTCATGTCCATACCATCCATGACAATTCCCATTACACATACCATACAAACATGCCATACACATGACTTACGAGCCAAGATACATCATTAAACCAATTGACCACACCTAGTTACTCCTCTATTCATGTATTTCCTCACCATACACATATACCTATCATTCAATCTCATGTCATACACATCTTGTACCACCATATGCACCACATGCATATGACATATAAACTAACTCCACGCCATGCTACAAGGCCATACCTCTTAGCCATAATAAGATCATAGTATTACACCCATGTTTTTCAACAATTCAACATATAACCCATTAAGATTATACACAACTAACATTAAATTAAGCTTGCATTCATAATTCCCACATAATACATGTTCCAATTAACACTTTTATACACCAATTCAAGACAAACCACATCTAAAATTAACAAGGCATGCTTTTATTCAATTAAATTCACATACCTATATTACTTTTGAAGCCTTTCCTACACCAAAGAAATTTTATTTCCCTTGTTGTACACCTTTTCCTCTATGGCCTAGACACACACCCATTTACTTGGAAAATTCATGAAAAATTCTATATGCCTCCAATTGAAAATCTATGAACATGGGTGATCTTAGAATGATAGAATCCCCTTAGAAATAAAATAAAAAGTGAAAGAAACTACTTACACCAAGTTTTGAATTCCTAGCCACCCTTTATGTACACTTAAACTATAATGAATTTTCTTGATTTCTATGAGTACCAATGGTGTCCCAAGCCTTTAAGAATTAATTCCTAACTACTTAAAGTGATTTTTGGTGGAAGAATAGGGTGGAAATGGTGGCTGTTGCTGGCAAAAATGGTGGTATTCCGGTAGAGCAGGCGTTCGAAAAGGGAGAAGGGAAAATGAGGAAGAGAGATGAGGTAAAGGGAGAATGGCCAAGTGGAAGTTCATGTGGCCATTTGACATATTTATAGTGGGGTTAGGGTGGCTCAGGGGGTGACATGTGTCACTTGAGCATCTCAAAAAATGCTCGATTTTGATTGTGACTTCGGGCAATTTTTAAAATTCATTCGGACCTCTAAAAATCATTGCATTTATTCTAAAAATCCTCGATTAAGCCCATTTAGGGCCTTATAAAATTTCACAAAAAAATTCTATCAGTAAGTCGATTAATTAATTCCCCAAAAAATTAAGAAATTTTGAAATATTTCCAAATGATGTCGAAAAATTAAAATTTCTACACCAATAGTCTCAGGGGAATTTTTGACCTATAGGATATAACATTTTCAGATATGTCTAGGCATATCCTGGGTCATTCTTAGCCTAAGTCTATTTGAGCTTGTGATCCACTAGATTTTGGCCTAAACTAATTTATTGGTTTTACTAAATTTTTAAATTAAGTCATTTTTATCATTTATAGCTAGTCAAATTTTCATGACCAGTACGCCCTTTCTCGGGCCTCATGAAGGTGACCTAACACTTTGAGAACACTTTTTGAGCCTTAGGGGTACTGTTCATAGAGCCTCGACTTATAGGCATCACAGTTATCATGTTGTATAATTATTTCATTCTATAATATGCATATTGTTGACATACCAAAATTGTTGTAAAGTTCACACGGACTCCTTCTCATGAGGAACGTAGTCTGTACAGATGATCTTGTCTTATTCTTGTTTATTCTATTTTTCAAGTCCGCATGGACTCCCTCTTACAAGGAACGTAGTCTGTACAAATATATTTGTGTTAATCATGTTTATTCTATTATGTAGTCTGCATGGACTCCCTTTTATAAGGAATATAGTTCGCATGGACATGTACTTTGAATTCTAGTTTTCACATGTATTTGTATTTCTCATCCTCTTTATAAATCCTTATGAATCCTTATTTGGTATCATTAACCTTTTCCTTTGAGTTGTATGCAAGTGACCCTTCTCACTAGAGAGGAAGTCCGAACAGACATAATAACCCTTATAAGCAGTAGTTCACATGGACACATGCTAGAGCTTCACAGAGTTCACATAGACTTATTGATGTACAGATTGGACCAATTAAATGCTCTATTTTATTTCCTTTGGTTTTGTACTTATTATATCTTTTGGCTTATCTTAGGTTGTAATACATGGTTAAGTAGCTTGTTTTACATGCCAAATTCATAACTTCACATCAAATGGTTTTCTAACTACTTAATTGGTGTTTTCATAACAAAATGGTTTTGAGTTTTCCCAAATTAAAAGTCTTATTAAAAATGTATTTTAATAAAGGCTAATCTCCTAGAGATGGGAGTTAGGTAGTTATCGCCAATTCCTATGGAATTACGAGTGATTGCTAGGTTAAATAACAACTAATCAATGACCCACTTTTTGGATGTATAATATACTTGTGGTGTATGATTTAAATACTACAATTTACTTTTTATACATGAAAAGGTGACATAATTGCTTTAAATATAATCTATTCTTGCTTGATACGGGATTGATAAACATTAAAATATAAAAGGAAGGCATATTATTGGGGCATAAATAAGATTTGAATTCTAAACTTTTTTGGTACAAAAGATTAGAGGTCCTAGTGTAGAGGCCAGGTGGCGACTCTTAAACACTAAACCACTCTCATCCTTAGTAAAAATACATATTTTCTCTACATTCCTGCTATCCGTTTTATTTGGATATTGAGAGGTCCTTCAGGGCTAATCCTTGCTATCTACCTATGTTGGGCTATTAAGAGGTCCTTCGGGCCTAATCCCTACTATCTTATTTCTTTAAGGTATTAAGAGGTCCTTTAGGGCTGATCTTTGCTATCCTATTTATTGGAAGGTCTATCTGGGCCAATCCTCACCATTCAGTATTAGGAGGTTCTACAGGATTAATCCCTATTATTGGATGGATGGTGTGTATAGATGTTGAGGTCTATAATATAGGCCATTGCATGAGATAGATCCTGATATCTAGTGTTAAGCGTATGTCTTCCAAATATGGGCTGAATACAGAAGAATAATGAGTTTAAAAATGATTTACATACAAATAAAGATATTATAATATTGGGATTTGGGAAAAAAGGGAAATAAAAGAAAGGAAAGGAAATTAATTAGAGGAAGAGATGGATTGGAATGACAAATAAATAGAACTAATCATAAAATAACAAACATTATAATTAGTATATAAATACTTTTCATCGTAAATGTCAACGTATGAAGAAAGAACATAGGTCTTTAGTTTGTTAAGAAATGTATAATTATGAATGAACTTATTATCATAAAAATGTATTATGGAAAGATACGAGTATATTCTAAAAGATAATGTAAAGTATGACATAAGGAAATATGTTACATTGTTGTTAGACACTTAGTGAGGAATGACCATAAGAGGCAAAAACACCCAATCATTACTCAATAGAAAGGTAAGTTGGGATGAAACAACAAAGTTATAAATATGAAAAATATGAAAATGTTATAAGTAACAAAAGATAATGGAATAAGGATGTAATTAGCGCATGTTTATACTAATGGTAATTTACAAAAATTTAAAGATTTAATTTCCATAGTATTAGAATACACCACTAAGCAATTATGCTCAGTGTATTGGCTTTCTTGCTTATGCATAGGTTATCAATTAAGGCAAGTAAAGTGGCGAATAGAGTCCAGCAAAAGCTAAAGCAGACTAGTTAAAAGCCACAAGTAAGATAAGTCCATCACAAGCATTATTTGCATGCTAAATATGTAATGATTATTAAATTTTCTTGAGATTTTATATGCATGACTGTGTAGTAAGGCTATCGGATATATATTACCAAGAAAATAGATAAACATGTGCCTTTGTTGTACTAGGTCTAATCGAGTTTGGAATTGAAAAATATACTAATTGATTTTTAAATATAATATTTCTTATTGAGTTAAATGAGTTATGGGTGAGAGTAGGACAAAGATGGGTGACCTTCTAGGAAGTACATCTCTTACTCGGACCATATAATGGTTTGGGTAGGAGGTGTTATAGCTATGCTGCCGAATTTTTAGCACGAGGATTCTCAAATTGATTTTCGAATTAGATTTTGAAAAGTTTTTATAAACCCACATTTTCATAAATCAATCATTTCAATAATGATAATTGTAACACAATTTTAATAGGTTAAGATATGGTAGTTTGGTTATGTAACACCCCTTACTAGATTTTTGAAGAAATCCAATAAGCGGTGCACTTCTTGCCAGGTCACCCATCCTGACTTCTCCCTCGGTCATTCATTTCACTTCCACTTATATTGTACTACTCAATTCTATCTGACTCTAAAATTAGTACTGTCTATTCCTATAGTCCATTTAGGTTCATGTTATCATGTTCAGGCTATTATAGAATGATTTCAACACAGTCAGATATTTCTTAAAAAATCTGGCAGCATAACAATTGCTCTGGTCACTATCCCAAATTTTTTCAACCTGTAAAATACTTCTATAAATTATCATTACATCTCTTAGACCTTTTTGGTCCCCTAAAAATCATCCTATCATCAACATCTACCAAACAACAATCACATGCCTCAGGCCACAAACAAGAAAACTCATAGAGCCTCAGGCTCACAGAACATTCAGATAAGGCATACATGCACAAAGAGGGTTAACAATCATTTAATTATGCTTAGTCTAGTTATATACAAATACAATCCTATGTCCTTTATGTATAATACACCCATTTTCCCCACCTAAGTACATAGAGTGCAAAACCTATACAACTTTACATGATTAACCTTTTAAAAAATGACTTCTAAACTCTACTGCACACTTTACAAGGCTATGTTACTGCACACTTTACAAGGCTATGTCCTTGTTCTTGTTACCTGTGCATTGAAATAGGTATGCTGAGTATATAATACTCAGTGGTGAATTCAAGCATTTAAAACATGTCCCATAGTTTAACCATGTATAATACTCCTATTCCTATCTTATTCTAATGTCCCAGTTTAAATTAGAAAAGTAACATGCAAAATTACCATTTTACCCCTAGGGTGTTTTTGTTTGTAAATTATCCAGTTAATCACTATAACCTATATAAATTATGTTTTAGGATCATTATTATTCATTATATGCATAATCTTCATAAATTAAACCATTAAGCAATATCAGTGAAAAATTACCAAAATACCCCTATGTCCTATTTCATAGCCATAAGTAAATTTTATTAATCTTATTTTAATTATTTTAGCTAGCTTATCTCAAGAGACAACACTGACAGA
The DNA here is from genome assembly GCA_948208565.1 of Hura crepitans. Lineage (NCBI taxonomy): Eukaryota > Viridiplantae > Streptophyta > Magnoliopsida > Malpighiales > Euphorbiaceae > Hura > Hura crepitans. The sequence continues at coordinate 8,379 of CANXYI010110874.1, forward strand.
CACTAGATCTAGAGGGAAAATTAAACTAATGCAGTGGTCCCCATTCTGGACCTATGTCGCTGCACCAACTCAATTAAATTCTGGCACCAAAGGTGTAAATAACAAGGGGTTATTTGCCCAGCAAGTTGGTCTATCCAATAGACTAGGGTAATGGCCCTCTAGGACCTACACTATTGCACTGGCATCATGTAAAAGATTAGTGATAAAGTGGCTACGTCTGCCCAGCAGATTGGTATGTCTAATAGACGAGTGCAATGGCCCTCCGGGACTTATGCCGCTACACTAGTAATATCAGTTCTAGCATTAGGTGGCAAAAATAGAAAATTGTCTATCCAACAGACTTATATAATGGCCCCAATAGGGACCTACGTCACTGTACTGGCCCTATTTGATAAGTAGATAGTGTAGCAGCTGCTAAGGATCCCTAAGTTGACTGGTTAACTCATCCAATAGGTGTTTATCTAATGGGCCATTTAACCTCAATCTATGCTCATTTCTTTACTGATTAACTTTTTACAATATTATTAACACAAAAAATAGACAGTTATAATTTTTACAGCATAATTGGAATTTTAGCCCGGTCTGATATGGCCACAATCAGGTTGTATTGGGTGAATTATTAGAAAAAATATCCAAGGATGAAATTGCCAATAATTATGATATATTATGCTAGATTTTATCTCATAAGTATTTCACAATTTTATGCCATTTATTGTCCAGTGTATTTATTGGTTCAAGTAATGGTCATTTTATGACAATTACAGGTCATTGCGGTAAGGTTCCACCAAGCTTTTTAGGTTCATTTCACCTTGTTTTTAAGTGCAGTTTTCACTAGCTATTTCATGCATTCATAGGCTTAAAGCTAACCAAAACTTAGGCCATTTACAAGGCCAAAATATAGTTCAAAAATTGCATTACCATTCATTACAAGACATAGCCCTCAAAGGCACATAAATGAACATGTTTTTCATTTACAAGTCATAGCCCCTTATAAGCAAAGTAATAAGCCACTTTTTATACTTGTTTGCTAGCCAAATTTTAAGGTCATTATTCATGCCATTCCTTGCCTATATTACATGCCATTTTAAGTTACACATTAAATAAGTTCATGCCATTATAAATTAAGCCACTATTGCTCACATAAGAATATTATTTAGGCATATTCCTTATATACATGATTTTCCACTTCCATGCCTAATTACACCAATATAGCTCTCGAGTTTAACCCTTTTACTAACCTCATCCATGCAATTCCATGCCTTTTTACCATACATTCTATATTATATTTATAGGTTAAACACAATATACACATACATACACACTACCATGCTAATTTAAATAGCTTACTTATGGTCCATGTCTCGGCCACCATTAGCCTTACATGCCTTATTCAAGGTTATTACATGTCAAACCAACAATTCATGCATCATAGACCAACCATACATACTAATATAACTTGATCACTAGTGTACCACATTCATTCACATGCCAAGCTAACCAACTATTTACTTACATACATAACCATTCCTTTAAGCCTCAAACAACATTCTTACCAAGTGATCACTCATGTACACCCATGTACCCCATGTTAATGCTCTTGACCAAATCACCACACATTTATCATTCACACACAAATTAACCCCTTTAATCAATTGACCATCCCTAATTAACCTGTTAATGTTACTAATCACATAATCACCAAGTTTACCCTTACATATTCACACTAAGCATGAGTTTAACCTTTCGACCAACAAGCATTACAAGGTCAATTCTTACTTCTAACTAAACTATAAATACTCTTAAGGAAGAATCCATCACTAAAAAGTAGATAACATGAAATTCTTGAATTCACTATCCTCCCTCACTTGGAGATGAACTTGCATTACTACAAGGCTCCACACACCTTTATTCTAGCCCTCATGGAAGCTTTCTCCACTTTCTTTAAGCTTTTCCTTGCCCCCATTTTCCTTAATCACCATGTGCACACATCCTCTTAGATGTTAGGCCTCTTAAGTAGCCATTTCTAGCCAAGATATCATAGGAAAAAAAATTAAGAAGAAGCAAGAAAACTCACCTAAGGTACTTTGCTAGACTACTTTTGTCCATTAAACTTCCATGATTTTTAACTAATAGTTGAAGACTCCTTTAGCCCTGATTCTTCTTTTGAGATTCCCCCAACATCCCAAAATAAATTTAAGAACCCAAAAATTTGAGAAAGGACTGAAAGAGAAGATGGAAATGGCCTTCCTCTTCTACTATGGCGTCACTCACTGGGCAGAAAAGAGGAAAAATAATCCTCTTTTGTTTAAGTGGAAAAATCCACTTATCAAAACTTATGGCCACTTGTCAAGGGCCCTAAGACAAATGACTAAGTGTGGGTAGGTCCCACAGCTACCCGAGCAATCCCGAAATGTCTTGATTTTTTGGCAAACTTTGAAAATTCACCAAATTTCACACAAACCTCAAAAAATTACACCATTTTTTTAAAATTCATATTTTAAACCCTTTTACATGCTCATTAATTTTTGCAATCAAATTTCATCAATAAGGCAATTTTTAGACCACCTCAATTTGTGAGCCAACCTTACAAATTACGAGAATTTGCAAATGACCTCAGAATCTAGAAATTCTTTCACCAATAGACTCAGTGAAATTTTTGAGCTGCAAGGTCTACTATTTTTGGGTCCGTCCGAGCACATCTCGGGTCATTCTCAGCCTATAAAATTTTTATTGCTCAAAGGGGTAGCTTATAGTCCAAAATGAATTATTGGTTCTACTTAATTTTTAAATTTTACCTTTTTCATCAAATTAAAGCCCCTCAAAGTTTCATGACCAGTGTCATTACCTTGATTTATGTGCAAGTGACCTGGCACCCTAGGCATAATTCTCAAACCCAGTGGCACTGTTCATAGAGACTTGGATCACGAGCATTACATTTCTTCCCCTCTTAAGAAAATTTCATCATCAAAATCACTTAGTGGAAATAAATGAGGATATTGGGCTTTCATCTACTCTTCTAGCTCTTAAGTAGTTTCTTCTGTATTATGGTATCTCCATAGCACCTTAACCATTGGTATGGACTTATTCCTTAATTGGTTCATTTCACGAGCCATAATTTATATCGGTTCCTCCTCATAACTCAGATCTAGCTGTATCTTAATTTGTCATCAGAATTACATGTGATGAATCTGATCTATACCTCCTGAGCATAGAAATATAAAAAACATCATACGTCTATTGTAGCTTAGGGGTAATATCGGCCTATATGCTAGAGGTCCGACCCTTTTTATAATCTCATAAGGTCTTATAAACCTAGGACTCAATTTCCCCTTTTTCCCGAACCTCAGTACCTTTCTCCACAGAGAAACCTTCAGAAGTACCTTTTTGCTAATTGCATACTCAATATCTCTCTACTTTAG
>CANXYI010110936.1:0-10298 GCA_948208565.1 Hura crepitans
GCCAAGATAATTGTGACTTACAAAAATTGGGCAAATAAGCTTCATTTTACTCTTTAGGGATACAAAACTACGATTTGAACTTCAACAGGTGCTACTCCATTCTCTTTGGTGTACGGGACAGATGCAGTGCTTCCTGTAGAGATCGAGCTTCAGTCATTGAGAGTGGCAATAGAGTCAGAGATTCTCGAGACCACTTGGGTCGAACAAAGACTTCAATAGTTGAATTTGCTAGCTAAGAAGTGATTAAGAACCAATTATCACAATCAAATTTACCAAAAAAGGATGGCGCGTGCCTTCGGTAAAAGAGTGAAGGATCATAAACTGAAAGAAGGAGAGCTAGTCGTCAAATAGATGAGACTAGGACTACCCAACCTAATAGAGAAGTTTAAGCCAAATTAGGAAGGGCAATTCATCCTCAAGAAAATGTTACCAAAGGGTTTTGTGATACTTATAGATTGTGATGGAAATGAGTTAAGGGAGCCTATAAATATGGATAGGCTAAAAAGGTTCTATGGCTAAAGACAAATAAATGAGAAAAAGAAGAGAAATAATAGCCCTATGGGTCGAAAATGGGCAAACGGCAGCCTTGCTAAAAGTGGGCACTCTAATAGGGTGAAAATCAAGAAAAGGCATCCTATGAAACAATTAGGGGTCGAGAGAAAATAGTTAATCAAGAAAACCCACGAGGGCTGATTGACGATAGAAGTTTAAGATGTAATTGAGAACTCCCTTGATTAAATGAGGAAATGTGTTGTTGCATTAATGTCCTATTGTGATTATCATAAAATGCCAATATGATGTTGCTAGATAGGAACACTTTAATAAGAATGATTGAGCATTTTATAAACTAAAGGAGTACAATGTTAAATACAACAAACAAATACCAAATAAAAGTAGAAAAATTTCTTTTCAAACCCTTTGCCTCTTGCTATTGCTCTCTCCACTCATCCTTAACCAGTAGACCTAGTTGTCTTGAGAAGGGCCTGTTACCCATTCTTTATATGTATCTAAAGTCTAAAAGTTGCAAATGACCCTAGGTGCAATGTTTGTCTTTAGGGGTAACTGCCTTCATAGCTCATGATAACTAGAAGTGAATGTGATAGATATATCTCCTCCTCTAAAAGATAACAAAGAGGTTACAATCCCTTGGGTCTCACCAAACTACCTTATGTAACGTTCATGGATGTAAAAAGTAACCTTGTAAAGGCTAGTCAGAGGAACGTAGCCTGATGGACCACTACGTCACACGTATAGTAAGCAAATCCAAGGGTTTCTAAAACTTATAATGTCATATGTTAGAGCACTCAGCCATGAAAACCTATCACTCAGCATCTATGAAATAACGGATAATGGCTCGAGACAGCAAATGCTTGAAGTCATAAAATCCAAGGACATGAGGTGCAAGATCGACCAATAAGCGAAGCTTCTCTTATAATCAGACGTAAAAAAAATGCTATTAGGAATGAAACCCTATGAAGGAATCCTAAGTAAAAGTCAAGCAAAGGGTAGGGTGAAAACCAACAAGGGCTTTCTAGGCAAAAGGTAGATTAGAGAATAGGGTAAAAACCCCCTTCTTAGGGCATTCTACTCTTAAAAAAACCTGAAGCAGAAGCGGGCTCCCATAAAAAAATTCAGCTTCTCCAGATTGCACAGCATCCAAACCAAGAATTTTTTTAGCCAAGATCAGAGGAAAAGGATTTAGCCCTTTCTTCAAATCATTAATCATGTTGAATAGCTGATAGTCTCTAAAATGGTCTTAAGCTAAAACTGTCAGATATTTGGAGAAGAATATGAATAAATATATTCCCACTTAGAGGGATGGAATGTTTGTGTAGCTTTTAACATAGTCTAGCAGTACACTCAGAGAGATTAGCTCTCTTCTTGGGACCTATCTGGTAGCCAAGGATGGCAATATGCCTAATACATTGATAGCCTCATATAGGTAGCGGGGAACATAGGTTGGACAGTAAGGTAATATGTCTTAGCCTTTTCTCCCATTTCTCTATCGTATTTCTCTTCTCATCCAATTCCCCTCACATGTAATGTGAGGTTTTCTGAATTACTCATTTAGTAATTTGATTACATAGGGTTAGAATAGGAAGAAATACAAGGAGCAAATGGAGAAAAAGGCCTAACAAGGAGGACCAAGAAGAAATAAGTAGGAATAATTCTTTTATTTCTTGTTGGGTTTATAATTCATGCATGCTACTAAAAGATCTAGCCTAAATTAGTTTCTTTTACCTCAAGGAAATCATTATAGTAAAATTCCATAACTAGATCATATATTTAATGAGATTGAATAGCTAGTGTGTGATTTAATAAGATTAAATACACACGTGCATATCAAAGCATGTGAAACCCTTTGCATGAGCATACCAAAGTATGCAACCCAGATGAGGCTAAAATGAAAGAAATCCTTTAAACTGAATACTAACACTTGCAAGCCTTCTGTTAGTATAATTTTAAATAGAGTTCTTCTTAGTGTCAGATTGTTGGGCAAACCTAAGCCCATGCTACATTGAATATGTTATAGGTCCGTCTTAAACAGTCCATTAGCTTGTCAAGCAAACCTAAGACTAATGGTTTTAGAGGCATATTGGGGAAAAATGTATGAGATACACATGTACCAAGGGTTGGTGACCCAATGATAAGTAGTTACATATGATGTAAATGGTATAAGACACCTACAATTTTTGTTATGGTTTGGCTTGTTGGGTAAACCTAAGGTTCAACTTTAATGAGAGATGGGTACCGTATAACTAAGAAAACCATTATATTTTCTTAGATGAATGTGAGGGCTGTTGGTTCATAATAAAATAGTGGAAGCATATATGGATTTTGTAAAATACCTTATAAAATGCATTCATGGACATAATCATGCTCTAACATGTTTTCAATCTTCACATGTCAGTATGTTTGCATAATGAATTCACTTAATTTGAATTTATTTACAATTCTTAAAGCTAATAAATTGACTGAAATGACTTCAAAACTTAAGAATAGTTCTCATAAGTGAGAAGATAGATACGTGTTAGATGCATATATTCCACCTCATTTGGTTGATAAATAATCTTGCTAAGAGTAAGGAGCTATTTCAAAAGCACATTAGGATGGCAATGCGATTGCCTCTATGTCTCCTATGCTTTGGAAAGAACATTGTCATGTGATGCTCATATCATCATTTATCTTTATATGAAATAAAAGGTATGAGATATCTAAGACATTATTTCATTTAAAGATAATAAAGGACACTTCAAGAGTTAAAAGTGTTGGGCTTCAATTTTATGGTTTTAAGATGTATTTAAAATTAAGAGTTAATTCTATAATCATAAAGCACATTAAATCTAATTAAGACTTTTTCCATTAGGAATAAAAATTATAGTTTAATTAGTTGAAAGCTCATAAAAGTAGAAAGAGACTAATCCTAAAAGTAGGAATTGCAAAGCATGTTATAACATTTCAAATGAAGGAGAAGTATAGAGATGCCTTTACTTTAGGTATTAATGTTATTGAGATTAATACTAGTATTATTTTTTATATTGACACTTGTGTATTGGATACCAATTGTGGTTCTCACTTGGTTTTTGATATGTAGGGACTAAAGAGCAATAGGAGGTTAAACAAGTGTTATATGGACCTATCGATGGCAAATAGAGTAAGAGTTACTACATGAGACCTAGGAACATATCATTTAGGTTTGCCTTTTGAACTTGTACTAGAACTTAATAACTATTATTATGTTTCTTTCTTGAATAAGAACATTATTTCTTTATCTTGTCTTGTTAATCAAGATTGATATTTCCATTAATAAGAGTAAGTGTTGCTCAGTTTATAAAGACAATGTTTTATATTATTCTACATCAATTTTTAGTGGAATATATATTCTTGATAATCAAAAGGAACTCTATAACATTAATACCAAGAGACAAAAGGTGGATAATTTGAAACCATATTTCTTGTGGCACTATTGACTTAGCCACATAAATGAGAAGTACATGTCTAAGTTACACAAGTTTAGTGGCTTAGGTTCATTTGATTATGAATTAATTGAAACATGCGAATCTTGTTTATTAGGCAAGATGACAAAAATGCCTTTTAATGGAAAAGGTGAACGTGCTAGTGGACTTTAGACCTTATACATATAGATGTATACGGCCCAAGGACAACACGTACAAGAGGTGTTTTCTCTACTTCATTACCTTTACCAATGACTATTCATGATATGGTTATATGTACTTGATGAAGTATAAATCTAAAGCCTTTAAAAAGTTCAAATGATTCATAAATGAAATTAAGAAATCGCTTGATAGAAATATTAAAACACTTTGATCAGATGGAGGTAGAGAATACTTAAGTTAAGAATTTCAAAGTTATATAAGAGATAACGGTATGCCACAACATAATAGTGTATCTAAAAAGAGAAATCGGACCCTACTAAATGTCGTTCAATTCATGATAAGCTTTGCAACTTTACCCAAGTAATTTTAGTGTTATACACTAGAGACTATTGTTCATCTTTTAAGTAGAGTTCCATCAAAATCGATTGATTTTACCCTATATAAGATATGGTTTAATAAGAAATCAATTCTTTTGAAAGTGTGGAGTTGCCATGTGAAGAGAGTTGTGTTAGGTAAACTTAATGCTAAATCTGACAAGTGCTAATTTATGGGATGTCCAAAGGAGTATATTAGATATTACTTCTACAACACTTTGGAACAATGGTGTTTGGAACAAAGTATGTTATCTTCTTTGATAAAGAGTTTCTATTAAAGGAAGATAGTAGGAGCAAACTCGAACTTGATGAAGTTTAAGATTCCATAAATAGAGGTAGATCCACCAACTGATCCTAAGCCTATTACACATTTTGATGATGTAATTGTAGAACATGTGAAACTCAAGTTCCTAGATGTTCTACTAAAGTTTGTACTACTCCTAAGAGTTATGGATTTCTCATAGATAAGAATAATAATGTGATTGTAGTATAAAAAGATGAGCCTTTAAGCTATAATGAGATTTTTAAGAATTTCTAAAAAAAATTATGGTTGAAGGCCATGCAATCTAAAATGGATTCCATGCATGACATCTAAGTGTTGACTTTGGTTGATGTTTTTGAAGGGATAAAACACCATTAATTGCAAATGGATTATTAGAAAGAAGATCGACATGGAATGTAAGGTTGTTACCTATAAAGCAAGGTTGATAGCAAAGGGTTATTGTCAAAGGCATGGAATTGACTTTGATGAAACCTTTTCACTAGAGGCCATGCTTAAATCCATTAGGACTCTTTTTGCTATTACTACTTATTATGACTATAAGATTTGGCAAATGAATGTGAAAACAACTTTCCTTAATAGAAATATGTTAGAGGAGATGTATATGACATAGCCTGAGGGATTCACATCTATTGATAGTGAAAAGGTAAACAAGCTTCAAAAGTCCATTTACAGATTAAATAAACCATCCGAGTGTTAAAACATCCGATTTAATGAGATAATAAAAGATTTTGGTTTCTCAAAAAATTTAAAAGAACCATGTGTTTACAAGAAGGTTAGTGGGAGTGCAGTCATGTCACATCTCAACTTTTAATTTGATTTTTCAATAGTATAGAATTAGAATTAGAAGAAAAGTGGGGAATGAAATAGACATACAAACTGAGTAGAATTGGTTGTGAATAATGGAGCAAAAAATGACTAAAGGGCAAAATGGTTAATATATAAGATGTCTAAGGGAAAAATTGAAAGAGTGAATTTGGAGGCCCAAAAATGAGTGAAACACATGGTTAAGGGTGAGAAATGTGAATATAACATTTAAGATACATCAAAATGTGAAAGAATAAGGTTCGGGAAATGATTTTAGTGAATAATGACACTAGGCCATAAATATTACATCCCAAGCCAAATTTGAGTTGACTATACTAGAAGTTAGTATAAATTATTTGATGAATTATGGTATAATGTGAGGAGCATTTAAGGTCATATGGTAGGTTAAAAATTGAAAATGAAATTTAGATTATAGTTTACAATGAATAGTAAATCATTTAAGGTAGAATGAAAAATTTAGAAAATGTGCTTAGAAAAATTCGAAATAAGCACATCCTGATACTAAAATTATATGAGGAATATGAAAATCATATTAGTTGAATTTTTACTAAATTGGAACTATTAGAAAAAAATAGGGAAATAAATTCAATTAAATGAATATTTATGAGAAAATATGGTGAATATTATATGTAGGGAGCAAATATGGCTATTAGATTAAATAGTAACATGTAAAATCTTGGCCATCCAAGTGTAATAGCAAATAATTAAGGTGGAAATGATTTAATGATATTTTAAGGGAAATTATGCATAGAATAAATCTTACCATCCATGTGTAAATGCTTCCTTTTAATTTTAGCCATCCATCCTATATATAAATACATGAATAATAATAAAATATTTAATTATTTTTAGCTAACATATCCCTCTTCTCTCTCCCTCCATGGCTGAATTTTTCCTTTAGCCTCTCTACCATCCTTATAGATTGATTCTACCAAATAATTACAAAAAATCATGGTTAAAAGGATACTCTTTCTGGCCTAGTATCTTAGGCTCTCTAAATTGAACGAGAAGGGAAAGGAATTAGAGGAAGAATTAAATGGAAAGAAGAGAATTAAAGCTTAAATACATGTAAGTATATTGCTACTTAAATTGGTTAATTATTTAGATTATTTAGAATTTATTAATAAGCATTTGAATAAGTAATTAAGAGTATGTGTGGTTAATGTTGGTTTTAATGGAATTTTTCATGAGGAAAATAGTTATGGAGTTGATGAAAATTGAAGGATGAATAATGGAAAGATGAAAGTGAATATGTAGGTTAAATAAAGTAAAGCTAAAATTAGGTATGCATATTCTAATATTGTGGACTTATATATATGTGCTTAGTGGATTTAGTGTTATGTATAGGCTTATGGAATATGGTGAACCATTATGTGTTACATGAAATTGGTGACATGGAAATATTATTAGGTTCTAAAGGAAATGGTACAGTGAAGAAAATAATGAAAATAAAGCCTAGACTTAGGTAAACTACACTAGAATGAATGGCATGCCTATTAGCTTTAAGTGAGAATAATTAACATGCTTATAATAATTGGCTTGATTGTAATTGAAAATTTAGAGATATGCTAGTAGAACAAAAAGTGGAGTAAAAATGGGCATTATCCTTAATAAGGCAAAAAAATGTTACCTGAAAAATAATGAAATATTTTTAGGATGTTATTAGTCACAAATATGTATTAGGCATAAATGAAAATGTAGGCTAGAAATAATATCAAATAAAGTTATATGTTGATGGATTAATAAGTTAAACTATATAAAATCCATATAAATATATGTATGTAAATAAACATATGAAACCAAGTAAATCAATATGAAAAATATGAAGGATCATGAGTGTATTATTAAAAATAAGAAAATTAACTATATAAGCAAGAAAATAAGGTACTATACATAATAAGAAGCAAAATTTAGATATGACAAGAAAAAGAAATATATGGATGCATTTATGTAATTGTCATGAAAATAGTTAATAGGATTAAAGTAAAAATAGTTAAGAATAATCAAAGGAATACCTATAATATCATTAAGATAAATAAAGGGAAATAATATAAAAAGATTGTGGGCATTTAGAATTAATTATGAGATTAATTAATATAGATTGGATGCCTTCAAGAAATAGAGACATAAAAATATAATTATATGTGTACAAGTAAGTGAATGTATTTAAATAAAATAAATTAATTATGTGAGAATAAAAGAAAAAACAAACGTGACATATATGTATATGTGAATGAATAAGGAATTTGTATGATAATAGTAACATCAATAAAGTGAAATGAAATATATTATATTTAGTAATGTGAAGCTAATATAAGGTACTTGGAATTGTTTAATAAGAATTGAAGTAAATTTAATTATGAGGGATTAGGTAATGAATAAAAAAGAGAAATATGAATCAATAATATAAAGTAATATGGTGCATAAATATATAATTGCTATAAATTATGATTTTTAAAATAGCAAGAATAATGAAGATATAAGGAAGTGATAATTAAATTATAAATAGAAAAAGGTTATTATGTAGACATTTAGATATTATATTTTATAGACATTTAGATATTATTAATATAAGAAATATATGGAGATAAATAAATAACGATGCCAAAGGATACATATATTAGACATATGATAATACGCAAGTAAAGTCAAAAGCAAAATATATTGTAATGCGTAATTAAATGAACGATAGACTATAGGATAAAATGGGAAGTTAAGAAAACTCTAAGTAATGAAATATTAGTAATCAAATGTTTGGAAAATTTATGTCTACAAATAATATGGGTACGAACTAAACTTGAACATTGATATGCTAAAAAAATGATGATTGAGAGAAAAAGTATACTATAATGACATACAAAAGTTGTATTTATACATTCATATGATTGAAATATGATGTTAATGTTATTATTAGCATGCAAATAAAGGGAAAAAGAAATAAGAGAAAGCCTATATGAGTTAGAGAACCTACTAGATGGGTTGATCGGTCAATTAGGGATAGATAATAGCTGCTAAGACACTTTAATGTCCCTTTTCATGCTAGTGTAGTAGTCGATGATGTCTAAAATATCCACTACACATGTTTACCTTTACTAATAGATATATACATTTCATGTGGTTGTGACACCCCCTACTAGATTCCTAAAGAAACCCAATTTGTAGTGCACTTCCTGCTAAGTCACCCATCCTTAAATTTCACCCATGGTTATTTGCTTAACTTTTACTTATTCTATACTATTTAACTGTATCTAACTCCAAATTTAGTTTCGTCTATTCCTACAGTTCATTTAGGTTCATGCCAACATATTTATGCCAATAAAGAATAATTTCAAGTCAGTCAGGTTTTTCCTAAAATTCGGCAACATAATGGCTGCTTGGGTCACTATTCTAAAAATTTCAACCTATAATACACTTCTATAATAGATTCTCACATCTCCTGGACCCTTTTGGTCCCTTAGATGTTAACCTAATATCACCATTCTATCAATAGTAACACAGGCCTTAGGCTGCAATCAAGAAAAATACAAGTTAGAGCCTCAGGCTCATAAAACATCAACACAAACTATACATTCATATAAGGATTAATAACTAGTTAATTACAACATAGTGTATCTTCATATAATTACATTTTGTGCCCTCTATGTACATAACACCCATTTCCCACCTAAGTACTTGGAGTGCAAAATTATACAAATTGTACATTATCCACTTTCTGATGAATAATCTCTGAACTTCGCTATACATTTTACGAGGCTACGTCCTTATTTTGGTTACCTACACACCAAAATATGTATACTAAGTATATACTATACTCAATGGTGAATTCAAGCATTTAAAATATGTCTAGTAGTTTATTCATGCATATATATACTCATATTCTTATCTTATTCCAATTTCAAGGTACAACCAAGATTACTAACATGCAAAATTACTAAATTGCCCTTATGATGTCTTTATCAATAAATTATCCAATTAATCATTTTAACTCATGTAAATTATAGTTTTAAGATCATTATTAACAATTGCATGCATGGTCTTTAATTAATAAGCCAATAAATATTGTCCATGTAAAATTACCAAAAAGCCCCTATATTATGTTTTAATGTCACTAGTACATTTTATTGTTCTTGTTTAATTTATTTCAGCTGGCCTGTCTAGAAAGATAACATTGATAAACATTAGATCTAGAAGGAATAAAATAGTGTAGTGGTCCATATTCTGAACCCCGACCGCTGCACTAGCCTAATTAAGTTATAGCATCTAAGGTACAGATAACGAGGTGTAGTTTGCCTAGTAGACTGGTCTATCTAATAGACTAGTACAGTAGCCCTCTAAGACCTTCACCACTGTACTAGCTTTATTTTAAAGATATGTGATAGTTTAATTGTGTCTACCTAGTAAACTGGTCTGTCCAATAGACTAGTACAGTGGCCCTCTAAGACCTACGCTGCTACACTGACAAAAATTAATACTGCATCTGGTGCCAAGGGTAGAAAGTTGTTTATCTAATAGACTAGTATAGTGGCCCCAATGGGGACCTAGGCTACTGTACTAGCCCTATCTAAAAACTAAATAGTATAGTAGCTACTAAAAATCCCTAAGTTGACTAGCTAACCCATCTAATGGGTGTCTAACTACTGGGCCATTTAACCTCAGTTTATGTCCATTTCTTTACTGATCAACTTTTTATAATATTAT
>CANXYI010110944.1:0-17112 GCA_948208565.1 Hura crepitans
AGGAAATAATTCAACAATAAAATATAAAATACAAGGCGATTACCTAAAATACATCCTAACAGAATAAATAAATAAAAATAAAAGTACACTTTAGGATGCCTAAAATACAATCTAACAAGAAATAGTCAATAATAAAAGGTATTAGCAAAGATATGCATAAAATGCAGAATGAAATAGATAGCAGAAAAAAATGGGCATCGGAAAAATTACTCCCCAAAGATTTAATGAAGTAGCTAAAAATATAACACTTAAATCCTAAATAATCAAATAACTTGCACCACAACAATAAAGATAATATATTAGTATGTGAAGCAAAAATAGAAAAGTAGACAAAAATTAAATAAATAAAAAAAATAAACAGTCACAAAAATATAAAATATTAGACAAATAAATTGTCACATCTACTCATAGATAAATAATTGAAAATGAAAAATAAAAATAGCAAAAATGACAAAAATAATAAATTTGTATGTGAAGCAAAATTAAAAAGATAGACAAAAATAAAATAAAAATAGACAGTCATAAAATTATAAGATATTGCCCAAATAAATTATCGTGTTTAACTAGTTGATGGATAATGCAAAAAGAAAAATTAAAAAAGCAAAAAAAACAACAAATATAAAATTTTTGGATGCAAAAATAAAAAAAGCAAAAAAACAACAAAAATAAAATTTTTGGATGCGAAGCAAAATTAAAAGAATAGATAGAAATTGAATAAAAATAGACAGTCCTACAAATGCAAAAAATATGGCACAAATAATTTATCATATGTAACTTGTAGATGGATAAAATGGAAAGAGGCAAAATAAAAAATAAAAGAAAAATGTGTCAGTTAACATAGTATATTTTCCTTTAAAAAGATCTCGATCGGGTTAAAAATAGTGCTTAAATCTTAAGAAAAATCCAAAAATAAAGTTGGAAGAGTGTTTTTTTTGCCTTTTTTGTGCATTTTTTTCTCTATAAAATTTGCTCTCTCCTCAAAATGACTAACCTTAATTCAAAATGACCTATTTGGTATTTATGCATGACTCCTGAGGCATAAAATAGTGGTTTTGGGATGAAAACAGCCGTTTTTCAGCTCGAAATGGCCATTTTCGTGAGCCAAAAGGGTTGTTTTCACGAGCAAAATGGTTGTTTTGGGCCTAAAGAGGCGTTCTGCATGTAGAAATGACCCATTTTGGACCAAACGGCTGTTTTGGGTATTTTGGGCCTAGAACAAGTGTTCCACATGCGGGAATGACCCGTTTTAGCCCAAAACGGTCATTTCCCTCATAGGAACAGCCTGTTTTTCTCCAAAACGGCCATTTTTTATTTTTTTTATGGAAAATTTTTGAGATCTTTAGTTCAGACATAAAAAATCCATTTTTTAGGATTTTTTTTTCCTTTTCATCATCATTAGGCATACTGAACCTAGGAGCCTAAGAGACCCTGTGTTTATTATAGGTACTTTTATACTCTTCACGTAATAGTAATGGTGATGTAAATGCAATGAGTAAATAGTCAGTGTGCTCTTGTGATCCTAAAGGGATTGGTTTTAATCTGTATTTTGCAGTGGGTTTTTGTATCATATATTTTAACTATGGATGTTACTTTCTACTTCTTGTATGTTGTATGTTGACTAATGATATTGTATGTGAGATTGTTGAATGTGGAGAGCCTGAGGCTCATTGTGTTTGCATTACTTTTGGAGGGTTAGGAGGACCTATTGGAGTTGGGGATAATTTTATTGAGTTTTATAGAAGTGTTTCTAAATAGGTAAAAATTTGGGAAAGTGTCGCAGTAAAACTGTTATGCTATCAAATTTTCGACGTGATGACCCTAATGTTTACTTTGGTTTATGTACTATAAGGTATTTGATGTTTTATTTCATTTTCAAGTCAAGAAATGTTTTCTCATATAAAAGTTTTAAATTTTAAGGTATTTTGGATAACGAACTGGATATCATTTTGTGTGCACGCATACCCCATTCAGGTCAGGTGTATGAATCAGGCAGAGGGCACCACACTTAGTGGTATCAAAGTTAGGTTGGGTTTCTTTTAGACCTATGGGTTACACAAGAGCACTTTAAGAGTCGTAATACATTTACATCAAAATACTATTACATGTTTGGCTCATAATCTATTTCTCTTGCCTTTAGGTATGAGACATGAGTAATAGCTCTATGCCTACTAAGGAAGAAAAGGTAGAAAGTCATGCTCCTTCTGCCTTTAAAGAAAGGGAGGCACAGCCTGAGTATGCGACCCCCGGTAATGCTGGACATGTTGTTCTTGGATAGTAAGATCCACCTATTTGGTTCCAGACGATGCTAGATTCTGTCAGGTAAGTGATAGTAGCTGCTACAACTACTGCGAATACTACTGCTACAGTTGCTAATGCACAAGTTGTTCCACCTCCAGTGCCACAAGAATAGCTCGCATTCTAAAGGACTTATATAGAGAGGCCGATTAAGAATGGGGTTGAGTTCTTTAAGGGAGAAGAATCAGATGAGTCTAGTAGAGCTAAGTAGTAGTTAGATTAGATAGTCCATATTATGCAATAGTTGAGATGCCCACAAGATGAGTATGCTGTATGTGACACCTCAATGCTATCTGAAGAAGCATTGAAATGGTGGGAACTGATCACAAAACACAAGATAGTGGTAGATATCACCTGGGATTTCTTTTAGAAGTAATTCAAGGAAAAGTATGTCATTGAGCACTACCTAGACTAAAAATACCAAGAATTCATGGATCTCAGACAGAGACACAGAACAATATATGAGTATGAGAAGGAATTTGCTCTCTTGAGCTGATATGCAAAGGCAGTGGTTACCATAGAAGAAGACCACTATAAGAAGTTTTAAAAGGGGCTAAACTTAGATGTTATGCAATAGGTTGCTCCTATAAAGATCTGAGACTTTTCATCCTTGGTAGCAGCTTGTCACATTATAGAGATGGTGAATAAGTTGAGACAAAAGTGAGACAACTTTGAAAAGAGGTCTTTTAGACATAAGTAAAGTAGTTTTAGATATGCATCTAATAAAAAGCACAAGAGTGGTTAGTTTAGACATTATCAGGGAAAGTACTCAGACATATCATAGAGGTCGGGACAAGGTTCTATATCGTAGACTTAAGCACAGACATAGGCTTCAGGCACTCTTAGATATACTGTAGGCAATACGATGACACCTGTATGTAAGACTTGCCACATAAGACATCTAGGGGTATGTTAGAGACTTATACTAGGATCATGCTAGGGTGGTGGCTCTAGAGATCATTTTTAAAAAGATTGCCTATTGAAACCATATGTTCCTTTACAAAAGCAGGTCAAGAGAGATACAAGAAGCATAGTTGGGGCTACTCAGAAAGATAAGTTAGAGAGTAGAGCTCTAGCGAGGCAATATGCCATACGAGCTAGAGAAGACATAGAAGCTACTGATTTTATAATAGGTACTTTTTATATCTTTGATTTACTAGCTTTAACACTGATAGACCTCGGGTCCACACATTCTTTTATTTGTATTGCATAGGTTTTAGATTAGGGTTTAGTGTTAGATGACCTTAGCTTTGACATATTGGTTAGCAATCTTATAAGACAACATGTTAAATGAGCAAAGTATATAGAGACTATCTATTGTCAATACAAGGACAAGTTTTCTCCATGGATTTAATTAAATTGCCATTCAATGAGTTCGATCTTATCTTAGGCATAGACTAGTTGTCTAAGTATCATGACATGATGGATTGCAAGAAAAAGAGGATTATGTTAGAAGCTGGTAACGGGTCAGAAGTGACAATGTTAGGTGAAAGATCAAATTGCGTGGCTGATGTAATACCAGCTATTGTGGCTAGAAGGATGATGCAAAAGGGTTATAAAGCTTATCTTGCTTATGTGGTTAACACTAAAAGGGAAATGTCATAAGCAAGTTAGATTCTTATTATAGCTTAGTTTGGGGTTATTTTCCCAAATGAGTTACCAGGTTCGCCACTGGAGAAAGAGTTAGAATTTAGGATTGAGGTGATGTCAGGTATATTGCTAGTTTCTATATCTCTATATAGAATGGCTCCTATAGAGTTGAAAGAATTTAAGATACAATTACAAGAGCTTTTGGACAATGGTTTCATTAAATCTAGTGTTTTTTCATAGGGAACACTAATTCTATTTGTCAAGAAGAAGGATGATTCTTTGAGACTTTACATGGATTATAGATAGTTAAATAAAGTCACCATCAAGAACAAGTATCTTTTACCATAGATCTGAATTTTTTTTATTAGCTCAAAGAGGCAAGTGTTTTCTCAAAGATTGATCTTAGGTTTGAGTATTATCAATTGAGAGTAAAAGAGATAGACATACACAAGACAACTTTAAGGACTAGATATGGTCAATATGAGTTCTTAATGATGCCTTTCAGGTTAACTAATGCACTGATGACATTTATAAACCTTATGAATAGGATCTTCAAGCCATTTCTAAATAAGTTTTGTGGTGGTCTTTATAGATGACATTCTTTTATACTACAAGAACTAAGAAGAGCATGAGAAGCATCTACAGATAGCTTTACAGATTTTAAGGGATGAAAAACTCTATGCAAAGCTTAGTAACTATGAGTTTTGGCTAAAGGAAGTTGCATTTTTAGGGCATATAGCATCCACAAAAGGTATAAGGGTTGATCCTAGTAAGATTCAGGCAGCCAAGGAATGGAAACCACTAAAGAGCACAATTGAGATTAGGAGTTTCTTTGGGTTAGCTTGCTATTATAGAAGGTTTATCGAGGGGTTTTCCTTTGTTATGCCCCCTATGACACATCTTCTGAAGAAAGATGTGAAGTTTATATGGGATAGCAAGTATCAAAAGAGTTTTGACAAGCTCAAAAGCAAGTTGATTGAGGCTCTAATTTTAGTTCAGCCAGTGTTATGGATAGAGTTCACCATAAATAGTGATGCCTTACTAAATGGGTTAGGATGTGTACTCATGTAATATGGTAAGGTTATTGCCTATGCCTCTTGATAGTTATAACCTTATGTGAAAAACTACTCGATGTATGACTTAAAGCTCATAGCTATTCTATTTGCTCTAAAGATATAGGGCCACTATCTCAATGGAGAAAAGTGCTATGTTTTCACTGACAATAAGAGTCTACAATATCTGCTGATGTAGAAAGAGTTAAACTTAAGGGAAAAAAGATGGATGGAGTTAATCAAAGATTATGATTGCCTTATTGACTACAATCTTAGGAAAGCTAATAATGTTATAGATGTCTTGAGTAGAAAGCTTATGTCAACTTTAAATGCAATGTATGTTAGTTTGAAGCTACCAAATGATAGTGGTTTGTTAGTTGAGTTACATGTCGAGCCAAGCTTGATATAAACAGTGAAGGATTCACAAAAAGATGATCATAGACTCCAGAGTATCATAAGTATGATTTAAGAGGGAAAGACTATCGAGTTTGTGATTAAGGAAGGCAGTTATTTGTTTTATCATGACTGCTTATGTGTGCCGGAGAAAATGGAATGGAGATAGTAGATTCTATAAGAAGCACACAATGCACCATATGCTATGCATCTTGATAGTATAAAGATGTACCAAGATTTAGAGATAGCCTCTTGATGGCTAAGAATGAAGAGCGGTGTAGCTGATTATACAACTAGATGCCTCACTTGTCAATAGGTGAAGGTTGAGTATCAGGTTCCTTCTAGTTTGCTTCATCTTATAGCAATACTAGAATGGAAGTGGGATCGAATCACTATAGACTTTGTGATTGGACTACCGATGACAAGGAATAAGCATGATTCTATTTGGGCAGTGATTGATAGATTAACCAAGTATACTCATTTCATTCTAGTGAGAAAGGATTACTCTCTAAAGAGGTTGGCAGAATTGTATATTGATGAGATAGTTAGGCTTTATATAGTGCCTTTTTCTACCCTTTTAAATAGAGATCCCCGTTTAACATTGAGATTTTAGAGGAAGCTTCAGAAAGCTTTAGGGACTAGGCTTAGTTTTAGCACAGCTTTTAATCCACAGATGGATGGTTAGTTAGAGAGGATTATTCAGATACTTAAGGATATGCTTTGAGCATGTGCCATAGAGCTTAAAGGTAGTTGGGATAGATATTTGTTATTTGTAGAATTCACTTACAACAATAGCTGCTAAACGAGTCTGGGCATGGCTCCTTATGAGGCATTATATTAGAGACGATGTAGAACTCCTTTATGTTAAAGTGAGTTGAGTGAGCACAAGCTTATAGGACCAGATTTTGGTAAGGACACTAAAGAAAAGGTAAAGATCATTAGAGAAAAACTAAAGGCTACTTCAAATAGACAAAAATCCTACACAGATTTGAAGAGGAGATATCGAGTATGAAGTTGGCAGTAAAGTTTTTCTTAAAGTGTCTTTATGGAAAAAGGTGTTGAGGTTCAGTAAAAAAGGGAAGTTATGTCCAAGGTTCATTGGACCATACGAGATTATAGAACTTGTAGGTCCATTGGCCTATAAACTAGCTTTACCTCCAGAGTTGCAGCAAATTCATGATGTGTTCCATGTTTCATTGCTAAAAAGATATAAATCAGACCCTTCACATGTTTTGATAGCTAATGAAATGGAGATAAGACTAAACTTGTCATATAAAGAAGAATTTGTTGGTACCCTAGCCAAAGAGGTTAAAAAATTATGGAATAAGAATGTGCCATTGGTAAAAGTCTTATGGCAATATCACGGCATGGAATAAGCTACTTAGGAAAGCAAGGCTCAGATATGGGAATAATACCCACATTTGTTTGAACTAGGTATGTTGACGATGGCATCTTTTTCTAAGAGGGGAAGTAATGTAACAACCTAAAAATTCGACTCTCATAAATAGTACTTGCTGGGATGAATAGTGCTTCCTGAAACTTGAGTTACACTAAGTGTACCAATAGGGAGCATTAATTATAAGAGAATTTTAGGCAAAGTGTAAAGCCAATCTGAAGTCTTTTGGATGGTTTAAAATGCTAATTAAGATTTTATGATAGTGTTCTATGAATAGTGCTATAGGAAAAGTTGAATCATAAAATCAATAAAAAGTTGCTCAAAATAATCCAAAAATATTACAACTTGATACTCAAATATTATGAATAGCCCAATGGCTTTGGAATTAGAATTTTTTGAGTTGGAGAATTATTTTTACCCAATTTTTAAGACATAAAATATGTTATTTTTTTGAGTTATTATCGAAATTTTGCTTGAGATTTTGAGAGGATTTAAGGCTTTGATTTATGGAATTTTGGAGATAGGAATAGGGGAAAACAAATGTTCCTATCAGTTATAATAACTTTTTGTAGCAATGAAAAATTATTTTTCAGAAAAGTATAAATAGGAGAGACTTTTCACTCATCCCCTACACACTAAAGACTCACCTCTACCCCTCATCCCTTACAAAAAACCCTGAGCCCTCTCCCTCACTCTCCCCCTTTGATTTCTTTCTCCTCGGCTTAACCCACAATGCGACATTATACCTAAAATGATGAGTATTCTGAGATGAGTCCGTAGACACCAAAATCATCAGGAATGGCAAAGTATTTTAGGAGGAAAATCGAGAAAAAATTTTAGGTGAATAGTAACCTCATCTCTCTCATATTTTTCTTTTATACAAATTTTATTTATCACAGGTTCTTTGGGTGTTGTAGAGCACATATCTAGGCTCAAAATATTTTTCCAACTTTTAGATCATTTTATATTAATTTTTTATTTTTGTGCCCTTTTGTATTTGTAGGCGAAACGACAACCCGAGCCTTCCGAGGTAAGGAGAAGGCTTAGGCTAACTTCAGGGGTCCCATACGACCTTGTTCGGTATTTGTAATAACTTTAATATTTCTAAAATTGCATTTAATGAATTATGTGCATAATGTTCATAATTGTAATTAATGGTATTAAATGCATGAAAATGGAATAAATGCAATGATTGTAATTTATGATGAATGGAATGATTATATACATTAAATATAATGTTTTAATGTGTTGTTAAGTGATGGAATTATATTATGTTGATATTGAGTTATTAATGCATTATGCTAGATAAAAATCAATTATACCATGTTGTGTGTTATATGCCTAGAAATATGTGCATATGGAATTTTCATGATTCGAACATGTATAATTGATGTAAGGTATAATAAAATGCCATGGAATGACTTGATATATATATGTGCAATATTATGCCTACTTGAGCTGATAAATGCGATAATGAGTATGTGCATGTTCTTGTCAATGTGAAAATGTCGTATGCATATGTATGTGATGAGCTAATATGCTTAAAATGGATTTTTGACATATTGTGGAGATATATGTGTATAAATACATGATGAGGCAATGTATGAACAATTGAAGGTGAATATTCGAAAAATCCATAAAATGGTTATTTGAGTTGATATTTGTGTTCTAATGTGACATATTGATATGTTGTTATGTTTCAATGCCATTACACCTCATAAATGAATCCTACAGATGTAATAGACGTCAATAAGCCTAAGTTAGCAAAGTGTATATATTTAGGCCATGTAATGGTGCAATGAGGCCAATGGCATTTTTAATTAATATTATATTATCAAAAGGTGAAATTGGTTAATTTGACACATAATGACTTGTTTAATGATGCCTATATAGTTACATAACCTAGTTTGGATAGGTTGACCGGTCAACTAAGATTATAGCAACTACTAGCATACCTTCGAGTATGAGACATGCGGGTCATTGATTTACATGTCAATGGGCATGAGAACCTTTAGGCCTCAGTTTGATTATGCATCTGAGGATGTGAGAGCCTTTAGGCCTAAGTTTACGTGCCAATGGGCATGAGAGCCTTCGAGCCTAAGATTTATGTACCTAAAGGGTATGAAAGCCTTCAATCTTAAGTGTTACGCATCTGTAGATGTAAGAGCCTTCATGTCTAAGGTTATGTATCTACGGATGTGAGAGCCTTCAAGCCTAAGTTTATGCATCTGAGGATGTGAGTGCCTTCAAGCCTATGTAATTCTATTATCCAGTCTTAGTTAGTTGTCTTATTAATATAGGCATTAGTTAAATAATTTAAACAACTTAAAAATGCATAATTTTGTTTCATATGTTAAATGGCACTAATATGTGATATATGAACATAATAAGGCCTAATGGCTTAAAACTGATATTAAGATTTTAAAATGTGCTTATTATCATTTTTATGGTGATAAATAGTGATTATATGTTAATATAACTCAAAACAAGAATATGGACCGTTATGATGTGCATTTATGAGTCTATGTGCATAAGGGTATTATGACCTGAAAAATATATATGTCATTGTTCCTTGCAATGTATGATTTTGGCATGTTAGCTTACATGCTATTATGATGATGTTATGACATAAGTTATGCTTCATAGCTTATAAATGATTATTACATGACATTTGAAATTTTTGGCATATTGGATATTTAAAAGCTCGTGTATTTCTTGAAATTTGCATGTTTGCATATAAGACTCCAAAAATGCATGTTTGTGATTATTAAAACAAATATGGCTTGTGTGCATTTATGGATATGCTAGAACTAACCTTTTTACAAGTTAAAGTGATTACACCACTAAGAAAAAGTTTAGCACATTGCTTGTTTGTGATGCATAGGTAACAGGGAAACATATTTGAGCCAAAGCTTCAACATATTAGGAGACAGGAAGATAACTTCTACGTGGGTATTTTTGTACTCTTTTTGTTATAGTAATGGTGATGTAAATGTAATGATTAAATAGTTAGTGTGCTCTTGTGATCCTATAGGGATTGGGTCAATTTTGAGTTTTGCAGTGGGTTTTTGTATCAAATATTTTAACTATGGATTGTACTTTTTGCTTCATGCATGTTGTGTGTTAATTAATGATATTGCATGTGAGATTATTGATTGTGGAGAACCTGAGGCTCATTGTGTTTATGTTTTGTTTAGAGTGTCAAAAGGACTTATTGGAGTTAGTGATGATTTTATTAAGTTTATAGAAGTATTTTTGAACTGGTAAAAATTTGGGTAAGTGTCCCGGTATATCAATTATGCTGCTGAATTTTTGACATGATGACCCAATGTTTACCTCCATTTTTATGCCAAAAGATTTTTGATGTTTTATTTCCTTTTCAAGTTAAGAAATGTTTTCTCATATAAAAGTTTGAAATTTTAAGTGATTTTGGATAACGGAACTAGATATCATTTTGCATGCACGCATCCCCCGTTCGAGTCTGGTGTATGGATTAGGTGAAAGGCGCCATAGTCTATATGGCCTCTAATGTTATTTTTACATTATTTAGTTTTTTAGTGCACTAACTTTATATTTATACCTTACATAATTAGAATAAATTAATCCTTAAATAATTATACATTACATAATTAGTGCATTATTTAGTTTTTTAGTGCACTAACTTTATATTTATACCTTACATAATTAAAATAAATTAATCCTTAAATAATTTTGGTAATTATATAAAATTTACATGAACTTTCTAACCATTTAATCTATTTTCACATTACATTACAACATACTAACATCTCACTTGTTATACTTCTATTTTTCTATATTATATCCTTTAACATAGCCTATGAAAAATGTGAATTTTCATTGTAGACTTTTTCTTTTTATGTGTTTTTAATATAAAATTATCTAATTTTTGCCTAACTTAACTTTTAATCATTTTTTTCAATTCATTAAACTAATATATGTAAAAATCATAATTTAGATAAACTTAAGTAAGCATAAATCATAGTGATAGATTACACATACCTCTTTTTTAAGCTTTTTTCTACTAAAATCCATTTAATTATTTTTTAATTTCTTCTATTCTTTATCTCCTCTTCATATCCTTCCATCTCTATAATCAATTCCTCACATAATTCTATCAAAATGGCATTATTCCCATATATCTTTTATTATGTATTCAAATGATTACTAACATCCTTTAAATAGCCTATGGAAATAACAATATTGGTGAATGGTTCACTTACTTGTAACTGAGCTTTAACTTATGTCTTTCATCATTGTTTTCATCAAAATTCAACTCTGTATAATGAAATATCAAAAAGGCTAACTAAATTCATAGAAAGAGCTCTCATTCTAACATAAGAATTTAGGGTTTAATTCAATGAAAGAATTTTGGGGTAAGAAAAAGGGGCAAAGTTTGGGCTATGGAGGAAGAGAAAAAGTTAAGATGTTGGCTAATTTCCAAGTGAATATTTTACATTAAATGTATGGTTGTGATTAATCCCATATATCCCTATTTTATTTATTTATTTATTTTTATTTTGGATGGCTAAGACCTTTTTTTATTACAATTTAATTTAATAGCCATAACTGCACCCTACAAAAATATCAAGTCATGCTTATGTCATAAATTTGTCATTTTCTCTATTTAACTTGAATAATTTATTTTTAATGGTTCCACCTATAAATAAATTATGGCATCATGATTTTCATGTTCCTATAATTATTTTAGTATCATGATATGCAAGTCTCAAATTTTTCAGAGCACATTTTCAAGAATTTTGCATTTAATCCTAAAGGATTACTATTTATACCTAAACATAATCTAGATTTTGTTTTTAAATTTTAACCTTTTACATTACCTCAGTTGTCACTCAAACTACACCATAATTTATCCCATAATTTATACTACTAATTGGTCAGGTCAATTCCACTTGGGCCTAAAAACTATTGTCTATAGCCTGTATGGCACTATTCATTGAGACTATCTCTCAAACCTCATTCATCTCAATTTCCAATGTTCCTTTCATATCCAATTCATATCTCACCTTTACAAGTGTTCCTCTATTCATTTGGCCATCAAAATTTAATTTCCAATTTTGTCCTTTAATTTCTTAAGAAATTCCCTTTTGGTTTATTTATCATTTTTCGCTTAATTGTTCATACCAATCAATTTAACTCGGTCCATACATTCATTTCATTCCCTATTATTTCTTTTAATTCCAATTATATCCTTGTATAAAATGGACCAAAACTCAAGGTGTGACAGAAATGTGTAAATGAAAAAGGGTGATTTTTTCTTTAATTGTTTTGGTTTTCAAGTAGTTACAAGTAAATTTAGAGCATAGTCAACTATGAATAGAGTAAAAATTTTCTAATTGACAACCTTTTTAATCTTTTAGTTTGGTAATTTAAGGTTGAAACTATAACGTGTTATAAGGATAAAAAAAGTGAAACTTGTTGTGAACAATGATGAATTACTACTTGAAATTATCTAAAGCAAATATTATGGTAAATGTTCATCATATTATGTTTGTTTTAAATTAATGAGGCTATTATTGTTTAAACAAATCACTAAAGTGAATCTCTTTATTGTGATATTGTGATTTAAAGTTTTAATATCAATTATCTAATATTTCTTTTTTTGTAATTTTTTTGCTATTTCTGATCTTATGTTATTAGAAAATTTATTTAAATGTTGGAACTAAATTACGGAATAATGTTTAATTCAAGAAACTTTGAAATTTGCTATTGACTTTGTCTATTATTGGTAGATAGATTTACTTGAAATTTCAATATTGCTTTTAGTTACAAATTTTATTGATTTATATCATTTCTTTTACTAAAAATAAAAGATATGGTTTTGGTAAATTGAATTTCCCATTATACTGAGTTATAAAATGATGTTCTTCTATTAATAATAGGCTC
The DNA here is from genome assembly GCA_948208565.1 of Hura crepitans. NCBI lineage: Eukaryota > Viridiplantae > Streptophyta > Magnoliopsida > Malpighiales > Euphorbiaceae > Hura > Hura crepitans. The sequence goes on from CANXYI010110944.1 coordinate 12,652, forward strand.
AACCTACTCCAACAAACTAGCAAGCGTATTAGCTATTCCTAGATTCCATGACTAGTTATAATTGTTCTAGAAAATGGAAGTTAATTAATGGTAGAATAATTAAAATTGATTTATGGTCTACTAAAGTATGAATGCTAGTGGTTTATGCATTACTTGTAAATTCTAATTTTTCCATAAGTGTTTAAAAGAGTAGGATGTACGATGCATAATTAGATATGGTTAAAAGAAAGAAATAGAAGGTTAAAAATTTATGATGAGCTGAAGGACAATAACATATAAAATGCATTTTGTATACATAAATATCATTCAAAGATGAATGTAAATGTGTGTGTGTGTATGTGTAAGTCTAAGTGTGATCTACATTTGATATGTACAATATCAAACATTGAATTGCAATGCTATTATAATTCAACTTAATAAATTCAATAATGGTACACATAAGGGATTCTAAAGTAAGATTTAGCTTATGTAATGAACATTGCCTACCCAATTATAAAAAAAGAATCAAAAATTAAAAATGCCCTAGCGAACTTAGATAATCCATTAGAGTATTGGATAGGTTGGAATGCCAATTAGGTAAAAACTAGTAGTTGTGCCCCTTTTATGGCACTCTATGCCTAATTTATAACCTTTTAAACCTAATTCACTTATGGTACCTAGTTCCTAGTTTATGGCATTTATGCTAAGTTTATGGCCTTATAGGCCTAGTGTTATGGCATTATATGCCTAGTTTCATATAACTTAGTGCCGAATTTATGAATACCTCAGTATCCTAGTTTTTTTCCTCTGTCTATTAATATATTGTCTATCCTTAGATTACTTAAGCAACTAAACAAATAAGAAAAAAAAATTTAAATTTTAAAGAAAAAGCATTAGAATTCTAAAGTTATCAATAATAAAATAATCCAAGCTTGAATTTAATAGGAACACAAATTAATAGAAATGTTAAAGAAGTTATTAGGTATAATAATTATTAAAAGAGATGACAATAATAATAATATGAATATAATTTGATTAATGTAAGTGTATAAATTTTTCCTTAATAATTTTATTAGAATATAATAAGAACTAAATTCTTAAAGTGAAATTAAAATAGTTAATAGATGGAAGATAACTTATTGGTTATTGAATTATTCTCTTAATTATTTATCAATTTAATTATTAGTTAGTGTACTTATAACTTAAATTAAATCATTACTTGCTTATCGAATTATTTATATCAAAAAAATTATACAAGCATAATTTAATCTAAAATTATGATAAATCATATGCATGCTTGAAATTAATATGAATGTGTTCCATTGTTAGTTCTACATGATTACTACAAAACTAGTAAAGATGACTAGTGATAAGTTATCTAGACTAGAAAATGCATTGCCTAAACTATTATGCTTAGTGCAGAATTTTTTCATTCACATAAGTTCAAGTCAAGAGCAATTAAGGGAAGGTTAAAGCTGTATATTGCATCAAAAAGAACACCATATCAAGTCATAAAAGAATGTTTCTAGATTCCTTGTTATCTAGAAATTAGTTATACAAATAATTGAAATTTTGTATATGTATAATATTATATCAATTATGAATTCAAACGTAATGATATTCTATAGTTAAAGATTTATTTGTAATTAATGCGTGCACACACAAGCAAGTGAGTAGGACTAGTATGGATATTGAGACATGATTCTTGATTTTAGTTGATATATTTTAGAATTATTCAATAGTGGATTTAAAGAATGGTAGAATGAGATTGAATGTGAATTTTTTACAAGTGTATTTTCTTACAAAAAGGTTTGGGTAGTGCTCTCAAACAATTATTGTATTATCAATTTTCAAGCATAATCACCTAAAATCAAAGTTTCAATTGATATAGTAAAATGAAAATTTTTGGTACACTATTTTTGGTGCTTTAAGAAGGTGATGTGACATCAACTCACTTAGTTCTACTATAAGATGGGTAAAGGGGTGTTACAGACCTCCTAATTCAAAATATTGTGTTTATATACTATAAGGACAATAATCCCAAATTTTGTATATAGACTTAAAAAATTTCAAATAATATTTCTTTATGTCATTTATGAAAATAGGCTTTATATAGCATTAAAAAAATTTATCAATAAAAATGCAAAAGAAAAAGCTAAAAGATTACCATTGCTAACTAGCAATAATAAAACCACCATGGATAAAGTTCATAGATCTTTGGAGAATGTATACTCTACATTATGTGAGAAGTAAAGTGTGAAAAAATAATTTTCACAATTTTCTTAAAAAAGTCAAGCTCCAATAAATATTTCTTAAAGAGGACCATAACTCAATCTTAATGAAGACAAGAGTTAAATCCTTGATAGGGTCACAAGTAAATCATAGAAAGGACCACAACTAAATCTTTGATATAGCTAAAATGTAAAATGCCCAATTTCTAAGATGTAGTACAAAATGACAAATGTCCAATTTGCTGAGACATAAGGCAAAATGTCAAATATCCAATTTCTTGAACATAAGGAAAAACATCAAATGTCTAACTTCTCGAGATGTGGGGCAAAACATCAAATCAAAATATTCCTAAGAAGTAAGCCATATAGTCAAAATTCCAAATGACTGGATGGTGCTCTATGGTAGTTAAGTATTTGTAAACTCTAGGTTTAATGAAATTTGCACCATGTGTATGGGGTTTTACAAATTTCTTTAAAGTGGGCACAAACTATAAGCACTATTTTTTAGTCCTAAAAGTTCCAACAACCAATAATGATATCCAAAAATATGATTTTGGAAGAGTAACTTTTAGAGATGAAAAATACCAAAAATAGGAAGAAATATCACAAGGAAAATGTTTCATACCATATAGTCATCTATGATGTCTGCATAGACATCTAAACATCTGCATAGATATCTTTTAGATAAAACTTCTAAAAGATGTAAAATTTAATTTTATTTCAACTTCTTAGTTTTCAAAAGTCTAGAATGTGACTCAAATACCTCCTATCCATATAAAAGAAGATAGTTTAACTATATTGAGTTGCTAAAAAGTATCCACCACTCTAAATTAATATTACAAATATCCACTTTCATTACCTTTCACAACACTTATAATAAATATACAAAGTTCTTAGAGAAAAATCAATTAAAGTGTTATTAGGGAGTTTAATTCTCAAAAATTTGAGAATTTCCTTAGTTATATATTGAGAATCTAAGAATAGTTCAAAAGTTTGAGAAGCAATCTAAGAGAGTTTCAGAGTCCTGATTGCCATTGTTCATTTTTTATCAATTTACTTGGCTTTGATTCATGAGATCAATAAAAGCTAAAGGCCTTATTTCATTTTTTTTTTCTTTCTTAAGATACAATAGTTTTAAGTTTACCATTTTCAATTCATTTTTCTTCAATATTGCATAATTTATCAAGTTTTAAATTCATCTTTATGCGTGTTTTACATCAAAATTATGTTTCTTTTATGATATATAATCATCTATAGAATTCTTAAGAGCAAAATAGATTAAATTTTATTGTAAATATGTTCGATCTATGGGGCAATAGCATTACATGAATATTTTCCATTAAAATAACATAAAAACATGGTTTATTTGCATAGTCATGTATTTATTAAAAATTTGCATAATTCTTCTTATATACATTTTACGTTTTATTTGTGGTATGTTTTATTTATTATAATTGTAACTTGCATCAATAATTATAGGGTTAATGTCTAATACTAAAATTCTATATGGATCATTAGGTATTTGGTTATTAAGTGCCACCAATGAACTTAGTTCTTTAAAAATCATTAGATTAGTCTCTTTCTTAGGATTAAAAGACTTACACTAATTCATAAATTCTCAGTATACAACATGCTTTAACTCTAACATGACCCCATTACTCACTATGTCTAAAATGTATTGTCATAAAAAGTTAAGATGTGTTAAATTAGAAAAGATTTAAGTTAAAGGGCTGGCTTAACTAAACTTTGCAAGTATAAGCATTAATTTATATATTAATCCTTTATAAGAATATGCACAAAATTAAACTAAAATAAAAGATTAAATCAAAATTTGAGAATTCAACTTATTTAATTTTGTGACACCCTTTACCCGGTCCGGATGCTGACCGGTCGTTAAGCCAAACTAAGGTGTGCACACATATCAAGATATCTTAACTCATTTATATCATTAATTGTTATAAAACATTCTTATTAGAAATTCATTTATGTGTGAAGATATGGGTTTTCAAAAACTCTTTCAACAATGTTACAAATTCAAAACTAGGAATCCTCGTGCCAAAACTCTGGTAGCATAACAGTTGTACTCGGCACTATCCTAAATTTTGAATAGTAACCTGCATATAAAAATGCACTTAACTTATTCATACACTTACACCAACATAATGTGATCCTCTAATTACTCTATAATACATCAACATAATACAAGATATCTTAATTGAAAAAGATATCATACAACACATCATGCAATTTC